>VXAK01020758.1:41991-70012 GCA_013399435.1 Arenaria interpres
TTTTATTGTTTTTCTGCTTCTATTTGCATTGATTTATCATAGTCATCAAGGTAAACACTGGAGGAATGATTCATCACTTGAAGCTACTGTCCAACAGTCATAGTGACCAAAGGATTTGTTGTGTTGCCCATGCACTGCATGAGTTTGTTCTTCAGAGGAAGAAATTCACGCTAAGGTAAATTGCCCATACCCCGCTTGGCAAAGAATTAAGGGATTTTCCTCTACACTGTGCTGCAATCCCTAGCAATGATGGCAAAGCTGAACTTACACCTTCTGAGCAAGACATAAGGGATAGAAGTTTTTTCAGGTTTTTTGATTTAGCTCCATAAACTGCTCTCACGCTCCCTTCTCTTTATCAGAAAAGCAGTTACATGTCATCCTTGCACTTCATACGCAGCTGCATGGAGGACAAAGGCTACATGTGTTTCTCTAAGTCTCTAAAGACAGTGGAAGGGGAGCAGAAAGCATAGAGGCAGAAGCTGGAAGAATGGATTGCACACGAATATACCAGTGGTGAACACTCTCTGTTTCTTTGTTGTGTAAGTTTGCTTCTGGTTTCCCACAATCAGTGTAGATCTTCTACACAAGAACAAAGAGCAGCAAATGGACAGGCCACTTCAATTTCAGCAAATGGCATTACTAACTTAGCACAATGTTACCCTACTTGTGCTTGTGATCCAATCATCGATTAATTGTCTGGATGGTATTTGCTGTAACACGCATTGGGAGTTTCCCTGCAACCTTGGCAAACCCCACTGTGCAATTAGCACTGCTTGCTTTCACTGCCAGTTTTTAAACATTCCCGTCTAAAATACATCTCAGACTGCTCCAACACATAAGGTAGACACTTTTCTTTCAGCAGCTCAGGGCATGTGCCAATAGGATTCACTTCTAACGACTTGGGAACATAGACCCTGTTAACATTGAGAGTTGAAATGCCACACCCTCTCATATTTCACTCTTCACTAATAGTTTGAGGCATCTGCAAAGAAAAACTCATATTTAGCTTTTGATTTTAACTAGCTGCAGAGCAGAACAACCACCAAGTCCAAACTCTTCCTAAAAAATCCTGAAGTAGTGTGGAAAGTCTCTAAAGACACTACCTTCCTGCAATAATCTGGTCACCCAGGTGTTAGACACTTGTCTGTCTTGGACAAAGTCTTTAAAAAGGTGTTTGTTAAGACACATAACTACATTCAAATTTCATCATTGAGGGACAGACAGATACCTCTGGGACAGACTTCACAGCAATTCATGGAACACATAGTGTATTGATCGGTGATATTTTTGCACCCATGTAAGTCAGCAATATTCATACTAATTTTAATAAGTTAATCAGCTGCCAGTATCACAGTTACACAGAATAAGCTGTGAACCAGTCTGTCTTTCCTACAAAGGATAAGTGGGACAGTGATGCAAAAAATTTTTTTCCACGGTATTTATTTTATTTACCAAAAGCATTTTGATGCAGAGATCCACAGAGTACAATCCTTTCCTGTTCAACATTGTGACTAGAACACTGGTCTAAGGTCATGGTGGGCTGTTAGCAAAAGTATATTGAACAGTTTTCAGTTAAAAATTTGAAAAAGTGTACTGGAAACCAGAAAAACACTGAGGTCTGGCAGCAACCCAGTGGTTTAAAACACTTTGAAACAGCTGTTCTGGAGACACAAAGGAAGTCTATGGTCTCAAGTCTGAACAAAGCTGTTCTCATATTGTGTTTCACTCTCAGGAAAAGATAGCACTGCCATTACCAAAGATATGTGGAAACAGAAAAGAATCTGTATGAAAATCTTCTCACTATTTCCATTGAAGTTATTTGTTCATTGTCTGATGCTAGAAATTAAGTTATCTGCCTTCTTTTAAGAGCACAGTTTTCGATCCTCCCAGGCCCTCAGCAGCCCACCTGGTGGGCTACATCTGAGGAGAGTTTGGCAGCACTTCTGATATTACTGAATCCAAGCACCCTGCAAGAAAGAAAACTGGGGTTGCAGGTCCGAGTTTAATGATTGCCTCTGTAGGTTTCTGGGGACCTCAGCAAAGCTGGCACAGCAAATCAGCAAGGAATCCCAATATGGTTATTCTGAAGGGGAAAGGGTTTTCTTTAAGAACATCCTCTACATGGGAAAGATTCACACATCTGAATTTTCACCCAACCAACTCAGAATACCAATTGAAAGAAGGAATGAACAAGGTTAAGAAAATGAAAAAAAATTCCTCATTGCTTGAAAGGTTCCCTCCACAACCTGGTTTTCTGTGACAAGTTAAGAGCCATGTCCTCTACCTGCAAAGCACATGCTTTGTTAAACACAGTTTTACCACAATTTACTCTGTGTTTCAGCTGGGAAATTCTAGTCCCTGTGCCACCTGCCTGTCATTTTCCATTTCTTGGCACATTGCATGGCAGCACACAACTGATAATTGCCCCTGTGTGGTGAGAGGAGGTGGCTGACTCTGACTGCGCTACCAGAACTTGCTTCTGCACTGGGGCCAAGCACAGGTAGTGGGATTAGAATAAAAACTCCCTCTCTAGATGATGAGTGGCTGTTTTCCAGACACTTTGCACTGCTTGACTGGCAGAACACAATAGAAAACCTGTCTTTACATAAAGGACAGTAAATAGAAACAGAAATAATTGAAGTGAGAACAATGTGGCTCAATTAAAATTCTGTGAATAATTGTAGCCTTTGGATTGCATTAACTGCTGGACACTGGACAGAAGTTTAAGGACATAGATTGTTTTTCATTTCTTATTGTGGGAGAACGTTTGCTATTATTTTCTCACCTTTTAAGTAGCAAAACTAGAAAGAGACATACAACTTTTCTTACTGCAGTGAACTTGCATGTCTGAAGTGAAACCTGATGAGTGTATTGAATGAAGCAAATGAACATGTAAGCAATCCTTCCTTTTTTCCTCCAGGATCAGTAGGAAATAAACCTCAGGTTCAGTTTCAGAGGAAAAAAAAAGCTAGGTTTAAAATAAACAATTAAAACCTTGAAGTCTTGAAGAATCATGTATGAGGGAAGATAAAGCAAACCAGACTTTTTTTTCCTTCCTATTTTAGCACCTATAGAAGTGATATCCAATTGCTGAATGTTCACAGAAGTGTTTTTTCTAATGAAAAACTGAGAGTAAAATAGCTGTTTAGCTTTGCAGAGTTCCCTTTGCAATTTCTCAAACCATCTTATTGCAAGTTTTCAGCCCAAGCATGAGCTCAAAAAAACCCAAACCAAACCACCTGAAACAAAAAGGAAGAGCTGAATTTACTAGATTGAGGAATGGGGAATGCTTGAAAGAAAACCAGAAGATAAACTGTTTGCTGATTAGTGAGACTGGAGGAGCAAGAAGATGATGAGCCCATTTCCCCCTAGGTTTGCCAATGTGGTTCCAAGAGGTAGAAACTGGACTTCCTGCACTTGGCCGTGGGACTGCAGCTCACCCAAACCTAAGCTGAGAAGGTCGACCTCCTCACAGTCGTTTTGCAGATAGGCACAGGCTCAGTTGCTTCCAAGATACACAATGTACAAACACCTCAAACATCTTGCTCAAACAATGAGAGAGAGAGCAAACTAAAATGGTGGTTTTCTGTAAGTAAATTGTTTTTCCTGAAAAAAATCTTTTTTTTTTTTTTTTTTTCTTTTAATCTCCTTACGTTCAGAATCCCTAAATGGACTGATTTTTTTAATATAAAATGGTGGATTGAGGTAGTGGAAATATGCTTACATGCACCACTGAAAGAAGTTATCCTGTACTTTGCATGTTAGAAAATGAAAACAAAAGATTGCTCACCAAAAAACTAAAAGAGATTTCTTCCTGCACTCATCTTGTCTGTGGCTAGACACCAGAAAACTAGACCCGTCTGCTCTTGCTGTCTTTCTCCTGCTTAGTTCTCAAATGACAGGGACATTAGTGCTAATTTTAAAGGGCATTCGATCGCATCTCTGGAGAATATCCTGCAGCAAGGTGCAAGTAAGAGTTGTGCCTTAAAACATTCATTTGAGATTTGTAAGGGTGTTTTTCCCACCCTACACAAAAGAAGAGAGATGAAGAGTTAGAGAAGATGGCAAAGATGGCACCAGCTCTGCTTTCCTATATACCTGTAAAAAACAAGCATTAGTGCTGAAGTAACTGAAATTAAACCACTCTATAAAATAACTGCACCTGAAATCTGTATTCAGTTTTAAGCAGTTTCTGAGGATATATGGGCTGTGCAGTACAAACCTCAATGACTACACTTGGAGATCAATTTGGCATGCACCGATAAGGGCATTTTCCATCCAGTCTGCATTGGCTGAAAATAACACAGCAACTGAACTGAAAAACAACATTCACAGTTGTAGATCATGGCCTTCTTCCAAGCCTTTTGAGCCCAATTCTGTGTATTTCAGACATTGGATCCAGACATGCAAAAAATAAAAGCTGGTGCTCCGTGTGCTGTCCTTCCCCCCTCACTCACCAGTATTATGAAAAGCTGGATTTAAAAAAAAAGGAACTAAATGGTTCCAAAGAACAAATGTTTATCCCCTCCTCTTTCTTTTACCATCATCACTTAGGGATGTAGCAAGCATGCAGTGCATATTTGGGTACAGTTTTGAAGGTTGTCAGTGAATTCCCTATTTCTGTTTAAAACTGTAAAGTACCCTGTAAACCTTCCCCCATTTTCCTCCAACCTGAAATGTTAGCAATCAATTACTGTCCTAGAAGCCATAAAGCAGACACACAGGAGGCAGACGACGGTGTATAATCCATCATATATCCATGCTACAAAAGTGAAAGGAAAAGAGACACAAAGTCAGAACTGGACTAGTTTTAAAGCCTACCAACATTTAATTTTTTTCTTTTGACTCAATGACTAAGCATGGTAGTATGTTACTTCTTTCCTGCAATGGAGTTCTATGAAGTTCTATCAAAATGTTGAAACTTAAGAATTTCATTTTGTTGTTCTAACAATAAGTCCAGCCCAGTGCAGGAAAGCAAGCAATGTAGCAAGACCTTGAGGAGCTGCATTTTCTTTCTTCTATAAATCTAATTAAATTCATGAGTATGGGACATGTGAAGTGCTGTTCTTGGTACTTTTTATATTTAGTAATAACTATACCTAATTACAGTGTGCCAAGGCTGGAACAGTACTGTGACAGGTGTCACAGACACCAAGAAAAAAAAGAATTGATTTTACACTGTAGTTGTAGCTTTCCTGACTTCAGCACTGTTATTCCTGGCATCCTCCAAAGTCAGCAAAAGAATAATCACATGCAGAGAGTTTCAGCTGTTTTACCAGTAAAATAACAAGAGACTGAAAGATTCTTTTTTCTGTTTAGGAGCAAAAAAAATAGATCTTTTAGAAACATGTGAGGCAGCCTAGTCTTGCCGCAAGAAAGTTTAGCTCAAAGTTCAAATGTTCATAACCATGGATGTCTTCTCAATATCAATATTAAGTACATATTTCTGTCCCTGGCCTCACTTCAAATAGGAGGAAGTACCACATACGGAAGAAGCACTGCACACTATTGAATGCACTGAGAGGTCTTAATTACTAGCTTTTCTCTGAAAATCAACTGCTGTAGTCTTGAAAGACTAGCCTCTGAAGCTGATATGAGCTTACAGAGAAGACTCATGCCTATCACAGGACTATGTCAGCATGTGTATGTGGGCAACTGGTAGTCTGTGTGCTATAGCAGGATGGTTTTGTGCTGTTCCAAAAGATACTCACTCTCCTGTCAGGTCTTACAGGGTGGCCCAGCATGTGTGGTATGGATATGCACAGAATTGTGCATGTATGATGGTAGGATCTTGCATGTACGTAAATCTGCTTTCACATAGACTTCAGGAGGATACTTCTTGTCCATAATACAAAGTGTCCCCGTTCAACACAATTTCCTAAAATGGACTGTGACCCTTCCAAGGAAACGGTTATGAAACACTTCACAGGTAACAGCTGGCACGATTTGAAAATGCCAAGAGATTCATGCAAAGGACCACTGTAGGAAAAAAAAATAAATCTGTTAAAACAGGCTGTACGACAGTTATAGTGCCAAAGTCAGTTTGGGCACCTTTGCTTTCTGCCCTGTTAATTTTTTTGAATGTGCAATGCATACTCATGATTAGAAGACCAATGAAAATGCAACTAAATCCCTGAATAGTGTCTTAGTGATTTACTTTTCCACCAGGGTGTGCCTCAGCACCTGTTTTACCTATGTCCATGTTTTGGGGCCAGTTTAACCCTGAACTTATCCAGCTTTAGGACTCCCTGGAGATTCTTCCCTAAGGAGATTGCTTCTGCAAAGAGAGCAATACATAAAATATCCGCGTACTGCAAAACCATTGAGGACATCAGGCATGCCTTTCTGAAGACATGATAGGAACACCTTTCCCCATTGCTTTAAAGGGCACAGGAAGTCCACCAGGTCTGTGTAGCTCAGCCTCTAAGTAAAAGCCACAGTGACCGCTCATGACTGTAAGATCCCACTGCACTGCATCTCAAAAGTACCAGGAGAGCCGTGACAAAGAATATGAACATCTAAAGCTCTAACCAGATTTGGAATGGATTCGTCCAGCCAAACCATAAATGTATACAAAATTCTGCCTGTGTGCAGCACTCTGCTCTTACCTGACCTGTGTGATATTTATGGGATATTGGAGCACCTCCTCGATACGTGGGAGCAGCAGACACAGTGGAAGAAGGGAACAGGGAATCGCCTTCACAATGTGACATCCAGCCTCCTCCTCCCCCGCACCACAGAAACACAACATGTGTGGCAGCTTATCTCAGCTGTCTGCTGTAAGTTGGTTGATAAATACAAGCAGGGCAGAAATCCTTCAGCAAATTAACCCATTACCCCCCAGAGACCACAAGGAGAAGGAAAAACAATATCTTAGCACAGGTAGTCTTGACATCAATGACTGCTTTGCCTTTGGAGACTCTCGTTAATGGTGCTAGCAAGTGAGCAGGTAAGGGAGGCTGCATTACCTCTCAGGCTGCTGTTGTCAGCTGAATGGAACTGCAGGTGAAGGTGAGGGAGGAAGAAACATGGGGCGTCTATCCTGGAAAAAAAGGGAAAGTAACAAATCTGTGTACAGTGAGAAATAAAGCATGAATCACAGTTGGAAATACCATGTTGTCCTGAGGAAAAAAAAAAAAAAAAAAAAAAAAAATGTTTTCAACTTTGCTCAACCAAGTTTTAAAGAAATAAGATAATATAAGATTAATTTGTTTCTAGAGTTCCAGTAGTTTTCATTGCTATTTCCCTTGAATCCCTCAACTCTGGTTTCGGAACTACAGGTGCTGACAGCTCTAAGAAAGACTACCTGCTTTCCAGTGTGTCTTCATAAGAAAGACTTTTTGTAGGGAGTGAATAATGAGTTTTGCAAGACAAGAAGGAAAGACTACATAAAAGGAGGAAAAAACCAAATCAAGATGTTTGTTTAAAGTGCACGCATATTTCTTCTGAAGTATTCAACTGCTAAACAGCTGACAGACTTGCTGTGACACTTGACCTTCCAACTATTCTTTACTCTACAATCCTATACTTTAGAAAGGCACAGTTTGAGAGAATTATGTCAACCACTGTATATTTTCCTTTCTTCTAGGAGAAAGAGGTATCATTGGTGATATTTCTATCTAGTGATATTTCAAAACCGGTTAACTCTTAGCTTTTGAACAAATAGTTTTGAGAGTGCCAGAGATTCTAACCTCGTGAAGGGAGGTTAAATAAAATTCATAAAAGTCTTTGTGCTCTGTCAAGAACACACACACACCTTACAGAAATTAATACCACAGGCCAAAAAAGCAAAAAGGAAAAGGAAGGTTGCATTCAATTCAGAAATAAACCTTAACTATAGAACAAGAAAACTTGTCATCTTTATTCCAACAAAGCTGCACCTAGTATAACAGTACAACCTCAGTTTCAGAGAAGTACTTCTCTGGTTAGTATAATATGTCAGAATGCAGGAGTGTGTGTATATATATGTATATATACCTGAGTGGTACAGGATGCAACAGAGGAGAAACATAAATCTTAGAGGCATAGTAAATGAAAAGGCAGAAACGTTTTTCTACATATCTCAGCCTGGATTTGACCCTGAAGAGAGGATATTGCACCAAATCAATATTTAAGAAAGAAAAACAGCACTAGGCACAAAGACTGTACTTTCTTCAAGATGTCATCACAGTATTAATTCAAGATAGCATCGGGAGAATTTCAGAAGTTAATTCCAAATGCCATCCCCATATTGACGGCACAGGCCCACACCTTTCCTGCAGGTTGTTCACATTCACTAACGGTGTACTTATGAAGTCGATAGGGCTGCTCACATCGTGCCTCATAACAGACAGGAGGCAAGGTTTGCAGGGAGAGGTACTGTTATTCCTTAGCCGGCCTATGAATCTGGCATTCCAAGTTTTGTGTGCACATGCCCTTTTTCACATCTATCCAAGCAAATAAGCATTTGCAAGACAAAATTCTAATAGCATATCAGATAACTTAAACAAGGTTAAAAGACACTGATGATAATTGGACTGCGAATTCACAGGGTCCAGATGTGAGTTGAAGAATGACATGAAAAAAAATTATTAAGGAACTTATGACCAGAAGAAAAACAGGATAGAGTGACAAGTATGTAACATCAGTACATAACATAACTACAAATACATATTAAGATACCTGGAAAGTACCTGGAAAGGAGAAGATCCCATCTGAATGGGACAACTGCCGATGAGGTTCCCCAAGAGGCAGTCTTTTAGGCCACTGAAATGTTAGCATTTCATTCTGGTTTACCTGTGTGGATACTGCTAAACTGAAGGATTTCTAAGTTAAACTGGTTCACAGAGCAGCAATATGGTAGGTGTGGACAGAGTTTTCCCTTCTAAATCACTTTGGGAATTTAAGAACCGTAAATCACTTCTATGCCTGCATCTGTAGAGTAGACATTTGATTTTTTTCTTTGATGAGTAAGTTTTTTTGAGAAATAGAGCAGAAGGGTTTTTGGATCCAAACGCAGAATATGAGAAAAAAGGGATTAGTAGGATGCAAAGTTTGTTCTTTCTCTTGAGGAATACAAGGTTACACTGATGCAATTTTGAGCTGCTTTGTCTTGGTCCATCTGTGTATACCACAAATAAAGAGATCGTATTTACATGCCAGTACATACAGTAGAATGATTTTGCTTCTCTTCTTTTCTTTTCTTTTGGGAACCAGTCCTTAACTAAGCAATCTCACAAAACAAATTTTGAGTACTTTCAAAAATGATCGAATTGAATTCACTTTGGCTCAGCATCCCATATAACAATACTGAAAGAGACCAATATGATTGCAAAAAAGCTCCAGAAGGATAGAACCGTGAAAAAGGAGCTATGAGTTTTAGTGGGGAAGGAGAAAATTCCTGCGTGGAACCAAACTAATACAAATATTTCTGTTTATTCACTGCAGCTAGAATTACATGATTTCATAGGCACATGGGTAGCAACGTGGACATATTCAGCACAGTAGCGATGTCCAGATAAAACAGATTTGACAGACAAAGACATCACTCAAATGTAATTACTTATTTTGGAGATCAGATGACAGCAACATTAAAGTAGGTACGCGCTGTACCTCACAAGAACAGTTGTGTACTAGTGCTGTATTAAGACCTAACATTCTTCTTGATAATGTTCTAGAAAAACAATCGCACTGTGACTTAAAATGTTGTGTTCTCTGCTTCACAGCTGCTAGTAGAAATAACCTGTTCAGAAGGCTCTAAACCCAGAGGCTTTTCACCACCCTCAGAGGAGTTTTATTTTATATAAATGAAAAAGCATACATCATCCTGCCAAATAATGTACATTTTTAGTTATCTGTATCGATAGACAGACTGGCACAGTGTCCAGCTCCTACAACTGCCTTGCTTTCTTCCAGGGGAACTGGTGTCAGCTGCTTAAAAACTGCAATATAAAATTACTAGCTAAGCAGGAATGCTAACTTAGACAAAATATTAAGGAGAGACACAGATAAGAAATCACAGAAGTGCCATAAAACAATGCATAAACACACACAGACATGTAATTTAATTATTATATTGTACGATCTTTGATGTGGAGACTTTACATTTTACCCTACTCTTTCAATGGAAGACAAGTAAATACGTACATCTTGTTACCACTTTCATAAAAGAATCTTATTGTCGTGTCAGATAATGACAGCGCTTGAGGTGATCATGCCTGAGCTGAAATAAGTTTACAGCCTCCTGTGCTTGGTTTTTGTGACCTTTGACTTGCCAGCCTTGTAATATATTCAGCAATATGGTGTTAAGGACTTAATTGAAGTCAACTTTGATGATGGGCTGGTTGTGTAAGTCACTCTCTTTTGTTTAAGCTGGCCTCTGCAATAGGAGGCACTTTCCACTTTGAAAGGACAGGGTTGTGTTCAAAAGAGTGTATAGCCATTTAGACTCTGCCCCAGTTACTTTGTCCTAAAAGAATCCATCCCACTGAAGAACTGCTGCTCCCTCAGCAGTCTGCTGCATTATGTTTCAAGTAACTTGTGCTTTAAGTAGTACATCCAGCAGTCCAGGTCAGGGCAGGTGGGATATTCTAGTTCAGTATTTTCTTAAAGAAAGCCCCAAAATGCTCTTAAATGCAGAGCAGTATAGCATTATTGATAACCCTCCTCCCTACAGTAGGTGGTTGCCTGCTGCAACTACTGCAATTGCTTACTACACCACACAAAACCAAGGCAGTTGTGGCAACTAATACTGACTAACTCAATCCCTGTGGTTCAATCAATAATGAGAATACAACTCAGTGATAGCTGTGCTATAGCCTCAATGATCTAAAGAAACACGCAAAATAAGGTTTTTAGGTAAATGTTTTGTTAGGCTAACTGGTATCACTGAAAAAAAGTCGTTCTCCAGTTTGAGGATCTCAAAATTTTTCTTCAGATTGTGGCTCTAAAGCTGCCTGGTTTTTTTGTCTAATAACCATGGATGTTATTCATTCTAATAAAACACATCACCACCACCCACAAAGTTTTTCTTATAAAAAGGTTCTGTGCAATATTCTTGCTTATAGAATCATAGAATCATAGAATCATTTAGGTTGGAAGAGACCCTTGGGATCACCGAGTCCAACCATCTACCCTACTCTACAAAGTTCTCCCCTACACCATATCCCCCAACACTGCATCTAAACGGCTCTTAAACACATCCAGGGATGGTGACTCAACCGCCTCCCTGGGCAGCCTATTCCAATGCCCAACCACTCTTTCTGTGAAAAATTCTTTCCTAATGTTCAGTCTAAACCTACCCTGTTGGAGCTTGAAGCCAAACTCCCTCAAAACTCCCTTGATTCTTCCAAGCACTCTAACACTACAAAGATCACTGGAGTCCCTTTTGACTCTGCTAAAATAACATACTCTGTCATAGTGAGACATGATTTACAGCAAAAGGTAGCAACTTTTATTGGACTGACCAATATAGCTGAGGAAGAATACTAACTACAGAGAGGTTCTTTGGCACATAGAGGTTGCTTAGGGTGCCTATCTTGATAAATCAGATACAACGTGATCCTTCCACTTAGGAAAATTATTTTGAATGCACAACCATAACTAGTGTCACTTATATTCAGCTGTCAACTTCCCTCAATAGTGCTCGGACTGACTACAACAATGTCTCAGTGTTGTTTTAGTACTTACTCTCAAAGGGAATTTTGTTTGAAATCCTCATTTCCATACTATTGTACTGGCACATAATTGGTATTTTATTTATAGGCACCATCAATTTTTTTTTCTGAGCATCTCACAAGAATTTACCTTGCAGCACTCCAAAGAATCAGGAAAGCAGTTTTAGTATTCCCCTAATCACAGGAGTAAAGACAGAGAGATTCAGCCACGTGTCCTGAGTCACAACATAAACCCATGACAGAGCTGAAAACAAAACCTATATTCTCCTGGCTGGCTCTCCAAGTCCTTAGAGACATGTCATTAAGGCTGCTTTGCAATCAAAGGTATGATTGCTGCAGGAACAAAAACATACAGATTCACTTTAATCTGGTTAAGAGGTCTAGGAACATCAGCATGAATTTCAGCAAAGGCAATGCAAGTCAGCTATAGCCTATGAGTGGTTATTTGTATTGCTAGGTTGCACTGATGTCTCTGGTTATGTAAAATCCATGCTGCTTACAAACAAGCAAAGCGAGGCCTATAAGGGCTGAAATTACCTGTCTGATTGCAGTTAAACACAGCTGCAGTCCACTCCTACATGTTTGATGTGTACCTTACAAACAGAGCTTGAGCTGAGCTCTCCCCCAAGGCTAATACTTATTTTCCATCCACCTCTCAGAGGAATAAGAATGAATCCATAAAGTAACTTTTTCAATAACTGTTGGTTTTTCCAGCATGCTGTTCCTGTCATATCCCAATCAGCATTGCAGCAACTAGCTGGTTCATTATGGGTGAGCTATGAATGGCTATTCTTTAGTATCAGAGGGACGCTATGGCAAATCCACCAAGCGAACAACTGTCTGTCATATGGGCTGAGAAAGTACAAATTGCTTTGCAATTTCTCTTGGTAGCATTGCATGTAAAAGCAGTTGTAAAGGATACAACTTCTTGGAAGGACCATCAGCCAGGAAATTCCTGTATGGAGAAAGTCCTGGACAGGAAAGAAAGTCACACACAGTAGTTGCATGGAGAAAAAGGTCAGACTGACCAGAACTGAATTTTTTGGGCTTGCTCACCTCTCTGCCAGTGTTCATTTACATTTCCACTGTGCATTTTCTCTTCCTGGCTGGAGCCAGGAACACATTCCAGGCAAGAGGCTGCAGGCTTCTTTCTGTCAGCATTGAAAGCACGGCTGACAACATAATTCAAGTTTCAGCACATATTCTTCTGTTGCCTTGCACTTCACTCTTCATCAGGAAGCAAAACCTAAGAAAGGGGATGGGTGTTGGAGATATTTTCCTTTCACCTATTCATTCATCTACAACATCAAACCCATTAAGGGGTAGCTACCCAGAGCTGGATGGTTTTGCCTTTGAACTGACTGCTGGCATTAAAAAGGATTTGTTAGATGTTCAGGTGATTTAGAGTCTTCCTCCAGAGACCTCATTGCAGATCCTAATTGGAATACAAATGTTTGACCTCTGTCACTTCTCAAGTGTTCCTAGTACATAGGGATGGAGAAAGAAAGAAGAAAGAAAGGAAGAAGTGTTGTGGTGGTGGCAGAAGGAGGCTGAGATCAACAGCCAAATCTCTTTTCATTTTGCCCCAATGGTCATCTTGCACACTTTTATCTCTTCTGGGAGTGTAAAAGGTGGGAGTCACCATTAGAATGTAGAGTCTTAGGGAAACTCTGAAGTCAGATCAGACTTGCTATGTTAGTGAAACTTTGGCTAAGTGATTTGAGCGCAGGGGAAAAATGTCCTAAAAAGCAGTTTCTTCCTGATTTCACACCTTTCAACCAATAGTACCATTAACACCGTACCTACCAGTACAGTCCTTCAGGTAGCACCTTCAGCAACAATCTAGGCAGGCCCAAAAAATGCAATATGACCATTCAGAACTGTAACTAAAGACTCACAAGCAAAAGAGGACGCTATAGAGAGAGTAAACCAGACTACCATATAGTTACTGTCAATTTACTTACAGGTGAGAATTTCAGTTAGGAGACATAGCGCTAAATCATGACCCTTCTGAAAAATGACAGCAGAAAGAACAGGGTGAAAACTTACTGTTTCTTAGCAGAAGCCTTTGCTCTAGGCTACTTTTGATACTATTCCTTCTCTAATATAGGATTATTGATGCATTAACAGCAAAACTGTAATTCATTCAAGTCTCTCAATGTCTAGGAATCATTTTAAGTGTAATTTGGGAATGTGTTGACAGCTTTATGATAGCATGGTATCCATTCAAATTATTATTAACCTCATACTTGCAGAGACTTGTGAAGAGAGAAGAGTAATCTGCAAAAGATGATGCTTGTGATTGTTCGCTTAGCAATTATTCATTTAGGAGCATCTTGCTGTGCACTAAGGCATCAAATAAATTGGTGCTCACTAATTTGGACTCTATTGAGAACTAAGAATTGAGTAGCTCAGGCTATCATTATGTCTCCTTTGATTGGGAAGGTTTTTGTTCGCACATGGTAATGGGTGGCTGTATTCCTTGAGAAGAGTGACACTATTCAAATATTTGCTGTGATGCAGAAGTAATTTCCTTTCTTTCTCAGTTACCTGTTAACCCTGTTACAATGAATCTCCAGTGTGATTTTCTTGATAATGAGCAAATCCATCCAATCACCCCTCTGGCAGAAATGATGTTACAATGGGAAGAAAAACCTCAGCTTTATTAAAATGTCAGGGTTGTATAAAAGCAACTCCCATGGTGTATTGGCTCCCAAGTCTGTTTGTACAAATGGCACAGCCAAGTCCCACGCTGGAGGACCTCAGGTTCGACCACAGCAATTCCCCATTGCAACACAGAGGAGTTTTACAGTGTGGTTTTGTTCTTTCACCAGCCAGCGGAGAGAACATGAGAGAGAAGGTTTCAGTGATTGTGGCATCCCCCAGACGCTGCCAGCAGACATGCTGGGGGTGCACGCAAAGCACTCCCAAGTCCAGCGCTTATGCCCAGACACCTGAGATTTTTAAGCAAGAGCTTCACCCACAAGGGCCCCTTTGGTTAAGGAGAAGATGTGCTATGTCTGCTGCTCTTTCAACAGAGAATTTCTCAGAATCTCTGACGTCATTGGGGGAATGTGTCTTTTGGAGGAAAAGTGATTTCTGCCAGGAAGCAGCACTCTGGTCATCAGCCCTTCTTTCAAACCCTAAATCTCTAAGAGAGGGGAAGGGCAAGAGCAGGGCAGGAGGCTGCATAAGCCTCAGAGCCACATTCAGCTGAGGCAGGCTTGTGCCGGTCCCTGGCATGGGGCATGGTGCTCAAGCACTGCCTGCTTCTCCTTCTCACAAAACCACCTTCCTGTCTATCTCAACCCAGCCCCTAAGTCTTATATGCCCTTCCTGAGACAAAGTAGAAGATCTTTCCCTCTTATCCCCAGGATTTGCCACCAAAATCATCTGCCCACAAAGCCTGGAAGTCAGCTGAGCTCACAAACATGTGCCGTGGCGGCCTGTCACCACTAGCATTCGTCTTCCCCACCTCTGTCTTCACACCCCTCCTTCGGATGAAACCTCCCTGGGGCACGTGCAGCCATCCTACCCTGTTTGGAATGTGCTGCTCACTGCATAGCATCATGAAGAACCTATGCAAGTAGTCTGAGGGAGAGCATGGACTTGCTATCCTATTTATCTATGGTTTTTTTGTTTTGTTTTTTTTTTTTTTGTTTTGCTTATTATTAATTTCCATTGAAATTTTATAGCTGCCAGCTGGCTCACAGACTGAGAGCCAGCAAACATCCTTGGGGAGTTTTCAGCCTCACTTCTTCGAACATGTCTTCTGTGCTGTATGTCAGGAGATTTTTGAACAAGGTTTCTTCCAGTGCATAGGGCACAGATAGAGTGGGTGAAGCACATGGGGAACAAACCTATCTCTCTCCCAATACCCCCAATAATAGATCTGAGTTAGTTCCAAACAGTAGCTCATCTTTATGCTCTTTCTTTTAATGTCCCTTCCTTCATACGAAACTGTGAATACAGTGGTAGCACTTCTCTGTGCAGGCTGCCCCACCGGCAAATGAGAATCATCTTGCTATTTCTACACAAATGGATTTAATTACATTATTACCAGCTGTTGTAAGTAAAAGGTCTCAGAAGAAAATTCTGACACTTCCTTAAGCTCCACTCCGACAACAAAGCTACTCTTCTAAACCTACACTACAGAGGATAGGAATTTCATGTCTAGACTGCTGTGTGCAAGAATTTCACAAGTGGAGAGCACCATAATTCAAATACCGATCAACAGTGCAATAAACTAGATTTGAAGTATGGTTCTGACCAAGTAACATTATACAGTAACTTTGGTCCAGAAATTGAGACTGGAAATGCAATCACTTTCCCACTGAAACTGATCAAAGAGAAAACACTTACGTGCTAACAGGACAATTTGGTCAGGAATGCATCACTAATATTGTCAACCATACTGTGTGTTCAACAAAATCAAACCATGAGGGTTCTTGGTAGGAGCTACGCTGTATAAAGCACCATCTTCACTGGGGCTTCACTGGCAATACATACACCATCTGAGCTCTATTTATGATTTTAAACAATTGGGAAAGTTTGTGAAAACCCAGGTGTCTCAGTCATTTGAGGTTATATTTAGGCATCAAAAAAAGTAATCTGACTTCTAAAGGTGCTGAGCAAAGCACCTCCAACTGCACTCAATTAGTGGCATATATAATTTCAAAGTGCATCCTGACCACACACAAACATAAAAATGCAGTTGGCCAGATTTTGAGCTAGCACATAAGCTTTATACCAGTTGAGAGCCCACCCTGATATTTCAAGAGATTTTTTTGCAACATACATAATTATGTATGTTTTTAGGTGGATCTCAAGCCCTGCTTGCATTTTTGAATGCCTTCTTTCAAGTACAGGACAAGATCATCATCCGGAGGCACCGCTTGTCCGTTTTTCAGCCCTGTTTCTTTTTTTCTGTTTAAATGTTTCAGACCTTCAGTGCTCCTGAATATAAAACACTTGTAGTGTATTCATGTATATAAGCATTGTCATTCAGTGAGTTGAAAATATTACCATTAAGGAGAAAAATAAAGGATTTTTGTGTGAGCTAAAATCACCATGGCACAAACCTGCACTGAATATTCTAGAAACACAGGGAGATAAGACCCTTCAGAGAAAGCACTTCACTCATCATCAGAGAAATAGGAACACCACAGATCTCCTTTTAAAGCAAATCTCTCCATTTGTGCTCGTTTATTGTTTATTTGCAGAACAGGGACATAAAATTTAAGAGACGTTATTTTGGTAGCCACCTTTGGAAAACAGTTTCTAAAAATAAAATGAAACATATAATTCTGAAAATGCATTCTGGTATGGATGGTCAAGGTGGACAAATACTGATTGTTTTCCCACAAGAAACTTCTGAGAAAAGAATCCTTACTACCCAAATCAGGTTTTATAACTCATAGCTTCTCCTATATTTAAAAGTCCTTTTGAGCTACGTGAATAGGCTATAAGAGAAAGACACTATTTCACTTACACTGCTTCTGCATTCTCATGTAGACATCCACCTGTACCACTTCAAGCAAAGAGGATGTGGAGAACATCCATCTACCTTGCAGAGCCTCTTAGCTGAAAACTCCTAGCAGTTTTTCTCTTCTAGCATTCTAACAAAAAAATCAGAAGGAAAGGGCACTATCTATCTCACAACACTGTATTTTCTTCAAATTCCAAACATAAACCATATGCAACTTCTATTACTTCCTTTTCTGTTGCATTCTTTACAGATGTTGTATCTCTAGAAATACTCCTCTCAAAATAGTCACTCTGTTTTGATTTTTTTTTTTTTCAGAAATGTGTTTTTAATTTTTATCTCATTTTTCCTGGAGTTTAAAGGGAAGCATTAAAGATGACCTAACATAATGAACTGTGTGTTTTGTAAACATACACAGAAAGAGGAAGAAGTGTTGGCAAATAACAACGTAGGCTAGAACACAAATAAAAGTAATTTTAAAACCAGTATGAAAATATAGTTACAGCTTGAAAGAAAAGCAATCAGGGTTAAAACCAAATTACGTTCAAACACTGTTAATATTTTATGAATTTTATTATAATACTATCTTCAGACTGTCATGCTCCGTAAACACAGCAAAAGTGTATTTCGAAACATTTTCAGTCATGTTAAACAAAATGACTCCAAAAGTATGGAGAAAGTTGAAGAAAATTGGATTACTGGAAGAGATGTGGAAATGGTCATGCTGACTGTCAGAATCTGGTAAAAGACAGATTATTTCAGGAAAAAGAGCTCCCACTCCAGATTATGAAGACAGACATAAGTGAGCAAAAATATCATATTAGGAATGCTTTCTAATCACAATTTTATAAGTCTCCACATTGCAAAACCTATTTTTCTTAATTGGCACAAAAGTAAAACCATTCAAAATTTTTTGTGAAATACAATGGTAAAGAAAGCTGCATTTTCAGATAGAAAATATCAGGTGTTTGATTCAGGTCCCTCTGCCACTTTTTCTCTCATCAGAAAGAACCAATAAGACCACCACCTCAAAACTCTCCGTTGAACATTTGACTGTAAATTATGGGTGTAAATGTTTGTGTTTTTAAAAAGTTAGCTTTCTAGAAAAACAGTAATGAACTGCCAAGAATACAGTCTGCAACCCGTTTACAGAATGGAAGTGAGGAGCAGAGAAGGCAAACAGCCGCTCAAGGTCACAAAGAAAGTCTTTTGAACCTAAACCTCCAAACAATACAGCGCTTCAGTTACAAGAGCAAACATCCTTCCACTGTCTCCAGAACTGATGAAGGTGCTGGAAGTACACATCATTTTTTTCAAAAGCTGCCAACTAGTGTAAGAATTATCACTTGCTGTTAAAGTGTTTCACGTCTCTTTTTAAGAAATGTTTTATTTATGCTCTACAAGAGAATTTATTGCTAATAGGAGGGTCAGCACCAAAACTGTGCGCCATCAAAATGCCTCTATGAGTGTGAGGAAAGATTTCAACATACATATTTCTTGAGGGTACAAGGACATAAAGGTAGAACTTGACCTCAGCAGTGGAAATAGATGGGAAACTGGAAACACAAACGTTTCCTTACCAGGCTGTTTAATGAGAGATACTTTGCTGAGACAGTCTGATTTTAAATTATACTGACTTCTTAGGATGAAAAATACAAAATGTCCCAGATACAGATGCTTTAACTCATCATCTGCCTCACTCTTGAGGCTAAGTGTAGTAAGATTTTTCCTAAGAAGAATAAGTAGGAAATTTTTCAGCCAGCTAACCTGGAGTAACAAATTATTTTCTTCTGCCTCACATCAGCATGGTAGACTTCACCCAGTAGAAGGGTTGGGGTGTGGAAGGCAAATCCTCAGTTGAGGGCTGCACCTCAGTCCTGTGTGGGGCTGCAGGATAATATCCCTGCCTGTCAAATTGCGCTCAAGGGCAACGGGCTTACAAATCAGCAGTCCTTAGAGCTGAGCCTGCACTGTGAGAGCTGGAGAGGACATTTGTGGGCAGAAAGGCCTCTTCTCCACAGAACACAATGCCTGTGGCAATCCCACCACCCCAGGTCCAACACATGCCACTGCACCTGCCATTGACAGCCCACTGAACAGAGTCTGGTCCAGTGACTCACAAGAAGTCACACTCAAACCAAGAATTTGTTAATTGACAGAATTTCCCAAACTGCAACAGAAGTCCCAAATTCTCAGTGCTGGTCCCTTCTTCTTGGCCGTGGTGACTCTCTCTTACCCATTTCAAGCCATGCAGGTCCAGCCAGCACTGATTTTCAAGAGCAAAGGACAAACATTGCTAATCAAACTTCCTTTCTAGAAGACTGTTTGCTAAGTGGCAAAGCCTCCTTCCTTGTTCCTAAGAGACCACCTTTGTTTCAAAAGGCAAACAAGTTATGAGATTCCGCACTTGTCCACGGGAAACATGTTAAATCCTGTCAGCACAGATTAGAGCCAATACTGTTGAAATATTGGCAGCACATCAGTCCATGATACTACTAGAAGGTCTCTTCTCCATCTTAACCATGTATTTGGTCAACTCATTAAAAGGTAAGTCTAATTTTGACAGCTATAGGCTTACAGTATTACATTAAATCTAACTGCCAGATGTAAAAGATCTATCTACATCTACTCTTTCTGTGTCTTGTGACTTACCTGCATATAAATCTAGCCAGGGAGCGTTTGTGAAAAGATATATAATTCACTGTAGCAGTCCTATTGACTATGTTTTCTCCAACCAGACCACCATGACAGCAGTCCTCAACTATCCTTGCTATCTTATGGAAGTCCTTTTCCATCCCAAATCTTGGAGTTCAAATTCAATTAACACCTCCCACTGAAATCATAGTTGTTTTTACTGAGCAAATGTTATGGAGTTTGGCCCAGGTTTGCAAAAACATCAATGGTTTTTATCTCAATTAATTAGAGGGAGGGAAGAATTTTTTAAATTGACCCTTATGGTGGCTTCTTCTCTGAAATGTTTACCTGTTTGAAACACATGTGGCTCTTATGTTTCTATGTACTAAAGAATCTGTTCAGCAGCTGGGACTGCTGCCGTTTTGCAAAATTGGGTTCATGCAGTCAGCTACAAAAAAAGAAATTAAATGGGTTCGTGGGAACTTATTTTAGATTAAAGGAAAACAAAGAAATAGCTTTTAAAAGACCATTCAGGGGAAAAAAGCAGAAGATTGCTTTTTGTATGCAGGAAAACTTGATGCTATTTTCTTTAATTTCCATGAACAACACATCATTTAAGCTTTTTTATCTCCTGTCAGCTCTGCAGAAGGCCAGACCTAGGAAAGAAATCCAGGCCAGCAGGCAGAACATCATTTTGATTGCACAAACCTGATTAAAAGCAGAAAAATTAAAACACTCTAAAAGTAGAGAGAACAGCAAAAATCAAAGCAAAAGAGAAAAATGTTTTGCCAAGCTTGGCAATGAATAATGTTGCGACACTTAGTTCAGGAACAGCAGACAGTCAAGACTTTAAAAGTGGGCAAACGAACAGAATTTGATCTTGGAGATGAGGACAAAACATATGGAAAGACATGGAACCACATTTGAACCAGGCTGATGTGTGTTTCTCTCCTGAGAAAGTGGCATAAAACGACAGAAGTGTCGTGAGATCAGATTAGATTTTGGATCGAAATAACAGAACAACTGCTGTTCTTTACCGGTCTTTACTGGGTTTGGCATCTGAAAACCCAGGGGGACACCAAGCAAGCAGGGCTCAGACAAGGGTATCGGCATTGGGATTCCCTCATTCTCAGCTCAAGGCTTCAAGGGCATCAGCGGCTCTGGTTATGAGACGGAGGCAGCCCTGGCAGATCAGGGGCAGTTGGAGATTTCATTTTTAAGCCTTGCTTGTCTTCCCTGACCCAGGGGCGCTTGCTGATTATCACTATTTCACATGGGCTCACATTTATACCATTGAAATAGTGTATCACAAACTTTCTTAGATAAGAAAGAAATGGCTGAGTTGAAGCAGTAGAGAGGACAGCTGTAGGCCATCTTTCTGCACCGATTTTCTCTCATGGCAATTCCAGATTGCCACTGTCAGCTCTCAAAGTGCTCTGCTAAATAGGTAACCTACCATTGCTACGGCAAAAATCATGTTGCTAGCAGCACTACCGTTAATTTCAGACATGAAGCCACAGCCACTGTAAGGCACAGATTCTTCCTCATCCCACTTGCAGCCTAGAGCAACAATGAGCAAAAAGCAAAGCCGTATGTGCCAAAGGAATTCACTCATAACTGCAGAGTGACATGAATTGTCCTCTGAAATTAATGACGGAAGTCGTTCTGACTTTGCAAGCCGTTTTGTCAAAAGTGCAAAGGAAGGACCCCAACTGCGGTTGCCAGAGAAGGGTGTTGTGTATGGGTGTGTGTATATCTGGCACGTGCACATGTGTATGTAGAATGGATGATGCCTGGCTCGGTGCCAGCCACCATATGCTATTTACCTTCGCAGGCCTCACACTGGAATAGGCAGCAGAAAAGGAAACAGATTTCTAAAGAACTAAATCTGTTGCTGAAGATAAACAGATGCACACAGCATATTTCACTAACTCTGGTAATTAAGTTCATAATGCTGAGTTATCAGCTGCACTACAGAAGTTACTCTCCCTTGCCCTTAACCCAGGAAAAAAGACCAGGTATTTCTTGACCCACGCTCATCAAAACAACTGCTTGCAAGTTTAAGAAAGCCCGTGTAATTAAGCTCTTGTTGCAAACGCACTGCCTTCGACTAAGGTCCCCAGCACTTATGACATTAAAATTACTCTGAACCTTTAAACACACAGCAGATATTGATAGCAAGCCTGGGGCTTGTCTATCTGCTTCTGTGCAGTGACCAGCAATTCTGATGCAGACCACCAGTACTGCTGTTTGAAGAGGCTGGGGTAAGGCAAGAGATGACCTAACAACTCTGACACACATGCGTGCTGACATGTAATAGATTCAGCTTCTTTGATGTCAACCAAGGTTTGATAGAGCCCAACTTAACTGGTCAGACAAATAGTCACCATGTGTTTACAAGATAAAAACGTGCATTTAGCAGGGGGAGGGGCAGTGCTCTCCTGTAAAACTCAGGGTAAGTTTTCCTGAAAAAGCAAGTTTGCATTTTTCCCTCAAGTAAATATCACTCTTTGTCTGTGCTTTGTAACACAATATTAATATTGCATTATGCTATTCTTCATGTATCAGATTAAATGAGTCCTGACATAAGGCTTTCTTCAGAGAAGTTCCATTTTTTCATAGTTACTGAAGTGCACTTTACAAGTGTTAGACTACCCCACCCCCCCAAACTTGCACTGCACTTTCTCACAGGTAGTGAAGTGGGTGCTTTCCCACCCTAATTGCATGTAATAAAAGAGAGGCAAATGCGCTCTCACAAGAAACTCTAAACATACAAGCACCTACTCCTTTGAAAAGCCTGCTTCTTGATAGGCAGACTCTGCAATTTTTGCTGAGTGTTATGTCAATACAGACAATCTAAAGTGTTTCCAAGAGGTGGTCTAGAAGAGGCACTAAAGCACAGGAATGAGCACTAAGATATTTTTCCCACACTTGACACAATCAAGAGAGCCCCGACAACTCCAAACCTGTAGTGGACGGCAGTTGACGTACTGTGGCTAAGGAACCAGTTCCAGGTTTTGATGCTGATTGTCCTTTGCTCAGACAGTACTTCTTCAGCCCTGTGGGTTTGTTGTTTTGAGGTTGGGGGGATCATTATTGCCTCCAGCATCAGCTTGTAACAGCCATATATACATTGCAAAAGCCATGAAACACAGGCAATACTCTGTATCAAGATGCTCATCTCTAGAGGAGAGCCTAATCCACCCAGCTTTTATGATGGCTAGGCAGCCCTGTCTGATGCTGTTACAACTAAGCAAAGCACAGTTTGCTGTGGATGACATCCAGCTAACATGACGTTTTCTTAGTGTCACAACTGTTTCAAGGTCTGATACTACCATTCACTAACACATAAAAAGATAAATGCTCATTCAGCAACCTGAAGTTAATAAAAAATTTACTATTGCTTGCCAATATGTGAGAAGAAGCTGACTACACTAGTTAGGCAAAGGAAGAAACTGAGGGGTGAGATTTTGCAGAACTGATTTTTAGCTAGTAAGTAATGTTTGTGAAATTTAACGACACTATTAAAACTGCCTGAACTCGAGGGTGCCATAAGGTATTCATATCACTTTAATCTCAGGGGTTTTTTGATAGCCAGAAAGTGGTGAAGTGTAATTCAGTTATATTTATCATTTTCACTTCATTTCAAATTTGATGTTATTTACATTTTAATATTGTGGGAGGTACATATGTAAGATGCTGCTTGTACCGTTTCTTTTCAGTGAAATGACATCAAGAAAAACTGGGGTTTTCTGCACCAAAAACACGTATCAAAATGATAACCAACTCTCTTTAAATTATTTTCATTAGGATTACTTTCCATTTCACACCTGATCTTAAAGATTTACGTGATAATATGAAATAGCGATTTCATAGTAAGGATTTTTTGTATACTTCTGATGAAAAGGCTCCCTAAGCTGAAAGAGTAACACACAATTTTCCCTTGCATTTAAAGGATAAAATTGTCCCAACGAGAATAGCCTTTGACTGATCTAGGTTAATGCCTAGGTCTGCCTTTATTCATGAAACAGATTGGCTTTTTTCAGAAAAGGCCAGTCATAATAGTATGGCTACCCACCCTCATGGTTATAGTCCAGATGCTAATTTCATCGATTCATGCCACACCAGCAGCATCAGACCCAATGTTTCGTCTTGGTGGGTCCCACCAACCACATTTTTCTCCCATTCGCAAGTAGGTTTTTGAGACAGCTANTTTTTTTTTTTTTTTTTTTTTAAGCTGTCCTTCTTCTAATTAAATTTGGCCTTAATGGAGGAGAAAAAAGCAAAGAGAGAAAAATAATCTTTCTTGGTTCTTCTGCCCACAAGGTACAACATGTTTTTAGAATTTAGGATAAGGAAAAGCGCACTGGATTGATTCCAGTTACTTGAGTTTTAGAGAGAATATCCATCCCCAAAATAGCTTTCATGGTTGTTACTTGCCAATTGACACAAATTAAGAACAGATTGTTTTTCATTTGATTTCTTCTTCTCTCAGGTCTCTAATTTCATATTCCTGCTAGAGCTTCCCCATCTTATTTCCCACCTCTTTTGCTTCCTTGCACACTGCTATAAAAAGCAGCATTTTCTTTCTTCTTTGGTGCTCAGAAGTTTGATTCAGATATTGAGTATGACTAATGGAAAATAATGTTTACAAATTTAATTGAACGAAGAAAGGTTTGGAAAGGATTTTCAGCATGCGTACTTATGTTTATTCTGATGTGGCTAGAAAATAAAAAAAAATTTTAAAAATGGTTTTCTGTAGCATTAGCTTTCTGTTTACTAAAAAAAAAAAAAGGGCTTTAATCTCATCAAAATATTCACTTCCCACAACTAACAGCAAGTATGAAAACGAAAAAGGAAAATACTTGGTAGATCTAAAAAAAACAGGGTTTTTAAGACAGAGCTGGGTGACACTAACATAATTCTAAGTAAGACGATTTGTTTTTAAAATCAGACACCAGGTTTGGAAATAAAACCGGTTTTGTTCCATTTTCCCTGCTGTACAAAATTAATAGAAATTCATCTCATCACATTTATATCTACTTGATCTCACATGCCAGGCAGCCTTCCTCTTCATTGCTCTCATCCTAGCAATAAGGGAGGTATGCGTACTCTAAGAGGGCATAGATTTACAGAGGAAGGAACATATGATGAGAAGTTCAGGACTGTTAAGATGAGAGGATAAAGAAGCCATTGTAATCACTCACATGTCACTTAATATTTTTTGACAACAACTGCTCCATTCTGTACTCGAGTACCTTTCATGCTAAGTTAACCAGGTTTTCAACACGGGCCTGGAACAAAAAGCACGCATACTAGAACTTGCAGTACAGGATCTCTAAAAGCCTCACATGCATTGCTGAACAACAGCTTGTAAAGAAACAACCCAACTCATTTATTTCTCTATGATGTCACAGTTTAAACAAAACATATAAATAAGATTGTTAATGTACAGTGGTATTGAATAACCCAAGCTTGCTCTTGGACAAAGGAACGCTGCAGGCCTAGTTCTGTTGATGTGCAAGTTTAAAAGTTATTCTGAAATAAAATAAACAAAATAAATGTATCAAGATAATGCTCAGCTATTTTCTAAAATGTTGTTGAATGTATAGGGTATGGGGGGATCATTGTGGGCTTTGATTAAACAACAGTGGAAAGAAATACCAACTGAATTTCAGTAGATTTAGCAAACCAATGAGGAATGGCTTAAAATGGTTTGGAACCAGTTAGGAATGGATACTACAGATCTTCGCAGGCCGTTAAGTTAGCATAAGCCATAATGTCAAGAACCTGCTGTAAAGAAGCCTACAGCAGTTTCATAACCGTGACCAGACATGGCTTGTATTTAATAGGCAATTAGTTACAGCTTAGTGTGACAAGCATACTTTTGTCTCTAGATCAAGCTGCCAACTTCTTTTATTTTATTTTCCTCATTACAATTGATAAAGAAATATGAGAATAATTAAAATGCAAAAGGACAAGCTAGGTACAATTGCCATGTCTGTGCCATGCTGAGCTGAAATCCCTCAGTGGACTGTCTTGCATCATATAAGGTATTTGCACGCCCCCAGAGTGTCATTTATTCCTTATTCCTTTATGTAAATTAATGCAGTTGTTTAGTTTGTGAACAGCATGCTGTTAGTTTTTATAGTTGTTTTCAGGGTGAAAGAGTGTTATATTTAGAAATACATTAATGCAACAGGAGTATTCTGGAGCTGCGTCCACAGCTAAAATACTAATATGAGGAAGAAAGGGCCTGAAAATGCTAGTCCTTTATAACCATGTGTAGGGCAGAGTCAATTTTGTTCCAGAAAAGACCCTTACTGGGGCTGTTTATATTAACATTCAGCCTCCGCTGAACACTTCCCTCGTAAAATTGGCCTATCTCTGCTTATTAATAAAGCATTTTGTTTCTCTGGACTCCTCATTAAAGGGGAAGGAACTGATCATGCCCAGGAGTTGCATTACTGCTATTCAGCTCCCACCTCTCCTATTAAGTATTCCCAGGCCACTAGGTCTGTGGCTAAGTAACATTAACATAAATTTTCCAGGGGAAAGACTACAACAAAAACAGACTCCTGGAGAGAAAGAAAGGTGCCCTGGCTAATGGCTAGGCTTATGTATTTTGTCCTGCAACTCCTTCCGTATTCAGGGGACTTCACCAGCTTCTGAAAACCTGCACAGGGGGCAGTCTTGGGGTCAGAGAGGAATCTGCAAAGCGAATGTCATGACACCTTTTGGCAAAGATAGTGCTGGGGGAAGACACAATCTAAGACTAATACAACTCAATAGATTTAAAAGTACTGAACAGCACTGATGAAAAACCTTACAACTGTTTTCTCGGATGTTTATGCAACCTGCTGACAGAAACGTATGCTAAAAAGTCTCATAAAATGCACGTTTAACAGCTCAGCATATCTTGTCTGCCTCTGGTATAATAACTGGATTTTATTTCAGGGTGGCTTCTTTCTCAGGCAAAAAACGAGGAATCTTTACCTGTGCCTGTATCTGCTTTCAGCAATGACTTTCCAAGTACTAGTAATACCTGGTGTTGAACAGACACTGTCCAGCTCCAGAAACAGAAAGCATATAAACTTATCAAGGTCCTGCTGCACCTGAGCTAATCAGTAGTAGGCCTAACGAGCCCAGGCAAAACCTCACATTAATTCAGTTTTCATGCTGTTCGGACCCAGGCGAGCACATCTGCAGCACACAGCTGCACCAGCTCCCTTGGAGCCCCGCCATGCTCTGCTCCACTGTGGGTACATAGCTGTCCTCCGTGGACATTCTCCATCACACTTATGTGTTGTAAGCTGTTGAGGTGGTGGCGGGGTGGGGATGGGGGTGGCCTTCTCCTTTTGTGTCCCTGCAGAACTGAGTTTAGAACCCTTAAAATCGTCAAGAGATCGTGTCTTACAGGATTACAGTAAATAACTGCATAATGGCATAATAGGGAACACATTTATGTCACAGAGGCAAGTTTTTCGAGTTGTAGCAAGTATCTGGAAAGCAAACTGTGAAAATGAAAGGGTGCATTTGTACTGAAAACCTAATGTGAAAGTTATAAGTATCTAGCTTACCAAGTGATAGATAAAAATACGCAATTAATGTTCCAAATAAAAATAAAGCCCTTCTCCCTCCTCCTCATTCAAGGGTAATAATTCTTTGAATAGTTTAAAAGTTGTTGAGTTTCACTTCTGGCAGGGAACGGGAGAACAAGGGGAATAGCAGCTATTTTCTTGCTCCGAACTCTTTGTCGTGCAAAGAATTGAGCTCCAGAATTCCCAGATGAGTTTACCCTATTACGGAGGGTTTGCGTGTGTCTGATGGTCTTCCCGAGGCAGCCCTCCCGGTGAGCCAGTCCTTCTCACAGCAGCACACAGGAGTGGTGGCTTCTGCTACAGCCGCAGCTGGGACAGGGAATGCACAATTTGGGGCTGGGCTGGGGCCCATGTAAAATTTCTGTCGTACTCAGGCTTTGTTCTGCTTCTTCCAGGTTCTCACTGCTCGGGTCAGTTGCTGGCCTTGGACTGACCAAAAAAGGTGCTGGTTGCATATAATGCACCCCCAAAGGACCCACAGCCCCGGTAAATAGAGGCTGATGGACAGTTTTATGAAGGGGAAGGGGGATCTGGGGCCTGGGGCAGAGCTGGAAGGTGAGGGCAGCCTCCAGGCACCGAGCCCTGACCCCAGACACCACCTCTGCCTCTCCAGCACAGGCGCAAGCCTCCAGCTCAAACAAAAGCTG
>VXAK01020759.1:0-40478 GCA_013399435.1 Arenaria interpres
ATAATAATAATAATAAAAAGCATACATTACATATAAAAGATACCAGTGTACTAAAAGTGACAGAAGTGGACTAGCAAATCCTTCAAAGCACATATTATATAAATGACTAGCATTTAAAAACATTTTTTTCCTATAAAATGTAGGTCATATACATTTATAAATCGGGGGTGGGGGTGTTCTAAAGCAGTGATGACTGTTCAAATAGTTATGCTGCTCTGTACAGTCTAATACCTATTCAATTCAAACGGTAAGTTTGACGCTTAGTTTATCGGAATAAACCCATCTCATCACCTCATAGCTCATAATTTGAAAAATCTGCAACTCGAATGAAGACGTGACTTGTAAGTTCCCTGTTTATCTGTATATGAAATAAGAAGAGAACTACTCCTTTCTACTGGAGGCCCAAGTCTCATCAGTTCAGCATCAGGACTTAAAGACTCCAAATTTAAGCAGAGGAATTGTCAGGAATCAGCGCAGAAGCAGAATAGTATCTCTCGTCCTTTAGAGACAGAGCTATTCAACTTTTGCAGTCCTCCTCATCGCGCAGAAGTGCAGCCAAGCCATTCATTTCCTACTCAAAGCAGTGTACGGATGAAGCCATACATCTAAAGACTGTCCCCTCCGTGACTGAAAATTGTGCTGTGTAAACAATGTTATACACTCCAGCAGGAGGACATCTGAATTTATTTATATAAAAAAATGCTTAAGAATATTCATTAACTCAAACAAGGCTATTAACTCCCAAAGGTATTTTTGGAACTGATCCTTATGCTACTTGTAAAGTTAGCACTGTCGTGTATTATTGCTTACAAACAGTACATCATCATATGCCTTCCAACAGAGCGGTATCAGTCCGTACGTATTTACAGGCTTTTTTGTTTTTGTTTGTTTTTGTTTTTTTTAAAACAAGCTATAAAAACATTACATACTTTACAGACAATACAAATACTCAAGTCAAACAAATGGAATGCATAACAATAAGAAACATCATAAAGGAAGACTGACATAAGTCCTTGATTGTCAAGACACATTTATATTTATATATAAACTCTAGCTGTGCAGAATCAAAGATTCAATCATAGGTACATCCTTATTCGATAAATCATCTTTACAGCATGATATTGCATAAAAAAATAAAATAATGTTGTTTACACAATATTACCTTTCCATCCATTGGATTAAGGAAAGCAAGAAACAACTCTTAGAAATGTTTGCTTGCCTCAGTTTGTGTTTCCTACCAAAAGATGTCATTTTAAAAAGGAAACGTAAGGTTTCATATGCCGAGTAGAGCAAAAGCGACTATAAATTTGTTTCCCTGACACAAAGCAAATTAAAACTGAACAAAAGTTTAAATTTTAACTTAAAGACATGTCTTTCCATTAGCAGTAATACTCTTTTAGTACTTGTCCTTTGCAAAGTGAGTTTTAGCTAAATGCATTACATGCCTAACATAAACATGCATTACCCAAAGTTGAATGAACTTTCAAAGTTACAAGGCTTCATTTTAGTAAAACATTTAACACGAGGAAACTCTAACATTATTCATTTGCTTCAGTACCAACCATGTAATTTGAAAGTTCACATGTGTACTGGTACCGACTGCATAAGCATATTTCTGCCTGTTAAAATTTCCAAACGGATTCCCAGGAGTATTAGGATTTTCCCTGTAATTTGTAATGGTATTAAAACAAGCAAGCAAAGAAGAATAAAAAAATCAAAGCTCTCAAAGGCAAGAAAATTTAGTTAGCAAATACACATACAGAAAGTAATCCAATGCTGCAAAATTCAGAGTGGATTCATCCAAATATTCTGGTTCATTTCAAATAGTTACTACATATGATACAAATACTATAAAAATATTCTGAACAAGCATGGAATATAGTGTATCTGTCCAGGTGGAAAGTTTCCATAGGAGAAAATGAATACTTTAGAATAAACTCCAAAAGTTACAGTAGAACCCCAATAATTCGCAGCAATGCCTTAGAAACCCTTTACAAATGACAATTTTGAAAATAGTGAAGCAGGCAATAAAAGCAAGGATGTCACATCACAAAATGTACTTTGTTCATTTATTTTGACAACTGTAATTTAGTTTTCAATACTTCTTCTACCTCCCAGTATACTCATATCGATTCTGCAGTATACTTGGGTGAAGTAGTACAGTATTACTAATAGGAGACCTCGCTACAGTACTTTTTAGACCATTGCAGAGAGGTGGGGAAGAGACCATCGGGGATGTATAAACCTATCGGATGTTCTGATTAGCGGTCAGCGAATTAGCAAGATTTTACTGTACTTCTCAATTAACAATGAAAAGCTCCTATCATCAAAAAAATTGACAAGTACAATATAAAAATAATACAACTGTTATTTCACATGAATACTTTCTTGTCCTATTTTCTTCTTGAAACACAATTTTCCTAAAGACAACACTAGGAGACACAAGATCATAAACATAGTTCTTTTATCATCCAATTTAAATTGTTTACGTTGTTATTCGTAAACCAACATACAGCAATACACATGGTTAATCCTTCTCCCCAAACCTTGTAATTTATGATTAATTCATTCTCAAATCAAATGAAGAAAATGTAAATGCCTATTAGTATACCATTACAAGCTGATTCCTTCATTGTCTGTTATACTAATGGTAAAACATATCAAAGGATTCATGCTAAAAGGGACACTGTCAAGTAATTTAGGACCAAAATATGGCCTATTAATATGTGCGTATATACATATATACACATATTGTGCATATATATATAATTTGGTAATAAAATGTCATCAATTCCCTCTGTTTTAAAAACATCCTTGCTCTATCACTAGGAGATATCCCCAAAAAATTCCACCTTACACACACACACATACACATTCAGTGCTTGCATGACCTTTAAGTAAGAACGTCTGTTGTGAGCTCTTGTGGAATATTAATGCTCACCCCAGCCCCACGCTGACCGACTGAACAATATCAGGACAAGACCAGAACAGAAAACCAAAGTTGCTTTTTTCCAGACATATACAGAAAAGTAAAAAACAAGCGCTGACCAGATGAAAATGAAAGGTGTGCAGCTGCAGCAGATTAAAAGCAGCAAAACATGAGCAGTGGAAAATGCTATTAAATAATGTAATTATTAAACAAGCTAGAGCTTTTTATCTAGTTTAACCTCCGAGAACTACACACACACTTATTCCAGAATAAAAGGGCATGTACTCGGAAAATCATAGTGAACTCCTCCAGCAGAGAAAACTTTAAGCATCAGCGGATGAACTACTCACACCACCATTTTAATTGTACATGTGGAAGAACCATATGAGGTAGTCCCCGTGGGCTAGACGGAGACCTCACAACCTGTCCTAAGGCACAGAGAACAGCTGTAATGGCTCAGCAGGAGACTAAAGGAACGAGATGAGACATAAGGAATAACAGTTCTTTATCCGATTCCCACTTTGCTCCGGGGAAGAGCAACTTCCTTCACTCTGTACAACAGCACAACACCCAAGCAGTGACTCCTGAGTGTGAAGGTGGCATGGACCGAGAACTGCTCCCTTCTACTCCTCAATCACTTTCTCAGAGAAGAGTATCAATGCAGTAACTTTTTAAAATAAAGCCGACTCAATCTCCTTCAAGAGAAACAGATGTTATTCCTCTTACCTTGCTATGGGGCCAGAGAAGTGCAGTCATAATCTAGCCCTTTTATTTTATTTTGGCTTTTACTGACAGTCGTCTTTAACAAATACTACTACTAATGGCCGCCTACGTGCAACATCAGACCAATGATGTGAACACAATATTATTCAGGGAAATGAAACACTGAAAGCAAAACCTGCCTTACAAGAGGTGGCTTCCTGGGATATAGGGGCCAGAAGTACTATGTCTCTGCAAACCAGAATGTCAAAAAGAAAGTAAAAAAAAACCCAATCTGGCCATAAAGGAAGAAAAATAGAGGCATGAATCAGCTTTAAAACATTCTTTCAAAGAAATTTGTTTACATGTGTCATTAATAATCCAGGAGGAATTTACTATTCTCCCCTGATGCTCATTCTTCTTAACTCAGGGCCAAATATTCAGACAAAATTACTGGTAAGTGACAGCACACTGAAACACTTTTCTATATTATACGCAGGGCCAATGAATCAAAATAGAACCTCTTTCCTTATATAAAAGTAGTAAGAAAGGAGTTTACATAAACTGTATTTCTTGTCAATATAAGAAGCAAGCCACAGACAACAAATGCACTTTCTCCCTCAACTGTACCAAGTAAAGTTAGTGCTATAGTAGTGATACCGTAAGGGAAAAGAGACAGAGTGCGAACAGTTTCCTAGTAACAAAAATTAAGAAAAATATTGCTACTGCTTTGGGAAGAGACAGGAACAGTTCTATGTCCTGCTCAAGTCCTGTCTTAAAAGACAGGATATATTTTAGTCCCTTGAGACGCAGTTCTTTCTCCTAGCTGATGGCTTCATCTGAGAGATACTAGCCACCAATAGTGCTGTAAAAGGATGTATGTAATCCTATTTAAAAAAAAAAACAAAACCCACAAAACATATACATACATACATACCTACATATATACACACACGTGTGTGTGTATGTGTGTGTGTTTTTCCCTGGTTAATCAGCCTACATTAGGCTTAAACTGCCTTAAACTACCAGACAGTGTCCCTTTAGGGGAAGGTGCAATAGAATGAACATACAGTTCAAAAATCTGTAACTTGTTAACTTAAACTACACAATAGTTATGCTACTCAAATCTTACCACCTTAAAAATGCACACAGAACTATTTATCGTACCATACTGCATACTTCAAGACAAAGTACTATTCAAAAAAACATATTCATGGTACAGGGATAAACTTTGTAGTTTATTTATACTGTGAAATGCAACGAAAACTTCTGATCACTCGCCTACGCTGGAAAAAGAAATCCTGTTCACTAACATTACTCAGCGGGTTTGTTGGTAAAATCGTAATGACTTTCACTAAGCAAACAGTAAAAAGGGAATCTGAATGCCCACTTCTTCAGCTTTTGGGGATACTTCAATAAATTTAATGATCTGAACTGTCAAAATTAGAGACAGAGAATTAAACCAGTTTTTACAGAAGCTAATACCCAATTTCAATGCATGCTGGAAAGAATAATTGGAGCTGTATGAGATGAAAATGATGCAACCGTATCAAACCTAAAAAAAAATATCTAAAAATGGCTTTATTTTTTTGAGAAATCAAAAAATATCAAGTCGACTAAGTGCTCTATGTTAATCGTTCTGAGTATGTAGGGTAAGGTACAATGAAGCTTTTGAATCTTGGAATACACACTTTGTGTAAAGCATTATGCAATTGGGAATGTCGTCTACAGAGTATTTTAACTAAAACTTCAAAAATCTTGGTATCTGCGTATGAAAAATTCATTAAAAAGTTACATCTAGATTCAGCTGTACAAAGAAATACACATTACTTCAGGAACGAAGTAAAGGCTTTAGCAGTTAGGCATTTTGCTTAAAAAATGTTTAAAGTATTTTAAATTAATTAGACTTTTAAATAGTAGAGTTAGTCTTTCAGAATTCATTTTTTCCTCCAAACACAACTCAAGGTAATGCAAAGCAGAAATAAGGGGCACATGGTCTAAAATTATTTTTTGAGAGAGATGGGAGAAAGATTATTTTTCTAGAAAATGCCATATTTTAAAGCAGCATTTGCTTGACTTGGAAACTTCTTGTTTATTCTATGTGTTTATGTCAATTCCCTGCTGAAGAGCAACGACTACGCCGACAAGCTTAGAAATGACAATATGAATAGTATCTGACCATAAACTGTCCTCCCAAAGCATACAAGGAAACCAGTAAGGAAACAATCCTGGGGGAAAAGTCTTACCTGGGGATTTTGTTTATTTTAAATTTCATAAAAGGTAAAATATTTTCTGGATTCAAACAAGTGAATAATAAACTGCCTTTGATCAGGGCACCAACATCAGGCAGTTCAATGCAATGACTGGTGACTAACCCAAAAAAAAAAAAAACAACCAAAAAAAAAACCCCAACAAAAGAAAGAAGCAGTTATTGGTCTTGCTAATATCAGCTTACTTTTGTTTTAACATAGCGCTCTTAAAAGCTGTACAGAACTCCATCTTATACAGAGCAACCCTCTTTTGACAAATGTGTTCTAAAGTGCCAGTATTATTTACAAAGATTTCTTAGCCAAAAGTCTGGCCCGTTGTGGCATCAGGTGAAGAAGTCATCCCCGCCCTGCTATCGTTTACATTCACCAAGGGAAATTCTGGGAAATCAGCACTTGTCCCTGGTCCCCGGAGGTTCACCTGTCCATTGGCAGTGCTAAACTGAGATGACATTCCAGCTCTTGCCCCATGGTACTGAGCTCTAAAGGGCTGCTCAAAGGAGCTAATTTGATATGCTTGATGAACAGGCTGTGCCTCTGCTTTCTTCTGAGAAGTTACTTGATCTAAGAAGTCCTGTGTAGAGGAGGAAGATGAATGATTTGCCTCGTCACCTGAAAAGGGAAAAGGGTGCTGCGAATCAGTAACCATTAGTCCAAAATGAGACTTGTCTGGAGTTGTTCTTAATGGAGAGCTCATTCCCGATCGAAAGCTATTGACGGGTATAGACGTGTAGACCTTCTCCATGGAAGGAAATGCTGGCTGGGTTGTAAGAGTCTGGTTATCAGTCACAAAATTAAGGCTCGGGTTGTTCAAATAGGCATCATTTTGGCTAGTTCTGTCCAAAGCTTGTTGTAAAAACTTTGAATATTCTTGTAACATACTAGCTTTATCTGATGAGGAAGCTTGAGAGCTTGTGCCAACTGTCTCAGACTGGGTGACCTCAGATACTTCAGAAGAATTGATTGATATACTGGAGGTCACCTCAGTGTCAGCCACACTGAAAGATATCTCATGTTGTCCATTAGCCTTGTGCGAATAATGATCTAACAGAGTTTGCAGTACCTCATCTGGAATGACATTTTTGTCATGGTTACCTTTAATTTCAACATTCAGTGCCTGTGTGTCCAATATTGAGGCTGTAGCAGTTTCATCAATGACGCTGGCCACAGCTGCCTGTGTTACTGAAGGTTGAGATGCTATGGTACTTACATTCAAGGCATATTCTCTACTGTTATTACTAGCTGCTTGTAGATACCTCTTTTTCTTTAAAAATTGCATTGCATCATCGTAATTAGTGCTGCTGTGCACAGGTTTACTGGGCCCTTCCTGTAACGTGTCAACTTGATCAATGTCAGCATTACCTTCAGAGTCCAGTAAACTCTGCTTATCCACAAGATCAAAGGCATACTTGGAAACCTTGTTGTCTTCATACGTGGATAAAGGTGAAATGGTTTGACTTTGCTCAAGTGGCTGTTTCAGACTCCTCTTGCTGTTAACTTTTTTGAGAACGAGCTTGGGTGGGTGTATTTCTCCAGAATTTGCTTCTTCTAAGTGCGTCCCACTGACCGAAGAATGTGGCATCTCAACAGCATATTCTGCTACCATATACTCATCTTTTACTTTAGTGCTAGAAGAGTACAAAGGCAAATAGTCGTTTTTATCCTTCTTCTGGTCTGATTTATCTGTGCTATCCTTATCGCCAGACTTCGTTTTCTCTGTTTTCTGCCTTTTCTTCTTTGGCAAGGAGCTGTCTTTCATAGGCATCGAGAAACCAGAATCCTCCTCCGATGGCAAAAAGCCAACTTTGGTGACACTTCTGTTCGGTTTCTTGTCGCGGTTCTCATGGCACATACGTTTATGTTTCAGCACCCGATCAGTCCTGGAGAAAAACTGCAAAAGATTTGTATTAGTATTATAGAAATAATAAATATATCAGCAGAAAGAAAAGCAATCTTTCATTCTATCAAATTTACTTGACAATTCATCCACTTTACCGACTTCTAGTGAAGTGTCAAACAATATATAATCAATAAAATCAAGTGCAGAGAGTGGCTCTGCTCGACCTGTGAACCAAGGCCACCCACCTTAACAGAAAAAACATTCTTTATACATTTATTTGGATGCATATGATTACAATACCCAGAAAAAGTCCAATCTGTACTGCTTGGGAATTGACTGGTGTTTTTGGTTTTTTAATTGCAAAAGACGTCACTAAGTCATCTTACCTGCAAACAATATTCACACTGGTAAGGCTTCTCTCCACTGTGAGTTCTTTTGTGCCTTTCCATGTGATATTTCTGAATAAACCTCATACCACATTCATCACAACGAAATGGCTTCTCACCTGATAAAAAACATGTAGCAATATTAATCTAAAAAAAAAATAAATCAATGTTCTTCCATACAATTACCAGGTCAAATAACACATTCACTATTGGAAGTAATAAAGAAGAGGACTTAGTCTGTTGCTATTGAAAAATAACATAGGGCTTGCTCACTTCACTATTTTCCCAGGACTCAGTAACTGATGCTTCAAAATTATTGTAAGCTTTTACACTAAAAAATCTTTAAAACCATGTTCTCTCCCCCTCTTTTTAATGTAGGTGCAGATATCTGTCTTAAACCTAGCAAATGAAGAACTACAAAGATAGCTTTCCTAAACTGCTGCTACATCATTTTTTTAAGGATAGAGGATTGTATAAAAATAGTTCAGTTCTCTCACCAACTCATTTAACTCAAACCCATCCCTTCTAGAAGAGAATTATGCACTTCCAAGCTTTTAATTTAAAATTTTTGTAGGGGACGCTGTATTTTCTGTATTTCCCCCCCTCCCCGATCTGTATTTGTAATTGAAATAAACCTGAAAAAAAACTCTAAAATTTTGGTTGGAATCCACATTTATTTAGTTTAGTTTAGTTTTTCAAAATAATTAATTCATTTTAAATGATTTTATTTAAGAAATTAAGCTGAAAACAAGAAACCCCTGCAGGTTCAGCTTGTGAACGCACAAGTTTTTCTGTTTGGCTGCTGTGTTTGTTTGTTTCGGTGTTTACTTTCATTAAATATTTGTTCAGACAATATTCATTGCCCTGAATTCACCTTCAGTTCTCCCCTTATTTTTCGTCTCAAAGAAGCCCTGCAATGATCCTTTCAGAACATGTAGTAACTCTATATTTCTTTTAAATTCTGCCTTACAGCTTCCCTCTGATTTTATTTTCTAAGTTTCTCTGACAAAACCCCAAAATTCCAAGTGCACTGGAAAGTCAGGTTTGTGTTTACAAATTCACTATTATTTAATAGAACTCACCCTGAACAACAGTGACTTTTCCCCTTAGTATTTATTATGAAATCTTTTGAACTGACACAGATCAGGAATTGTCTTGGCAGCATCTGTCAACACCCTCTTTGTTCTGGATACTGTACTCCACTGATTTGGGGGATATAAACCATCTACCTTTTGTTTCCAGAAATATGCAGACTATTCCTATTTTTTCTGAGGTAGTTTTAGTCTTTAAAATTATTTTTTAACTAATTTTTAAAAATTATTAGTAATAATTAATTATTAAATAGTTAATATATTTTATTTTATTATTTAAAATGTTCCTAGAGCGCATATTTTCCATTTAGCATAGAGATATATAGCCACATCCTTCTAAAAATGGAAATATTGTACCTTAACATAAGATGCCAGTATTTATAGAAATTAGAATGGAAAATACCACCCACAAATTTGCTCAACCTTTCAACCTTCTTAATTCCAAGTAATTTCTAAATCTCTCTATTTGTAAAGCCTATTCCCCATTTTCAATTATCAATTTTTACTTCCCATGTGGCTTCTTAGCCAATCCCTTTCTTGGATGAAATTATTCCAATTTATTCCCTCCTAAACCAAATTATCTCCTTTCTTAAGGTCTTTCAGCTTCCATCAGTTCTTCTTTTACTGGCTCACAACCTCAGTATCCTAACTCTTCGTTCACATTTAGACAGAGACTAACTTTTACCATTTCTTGCTTTTTTCAGCATCCTTTATAAATTATAATGCCTATCATATCATCCTCTCTAATACTGTCTACAAGCAAATCCTCCTCTCTGGCCTAACTCTCAACTTTCAAACTCCAGCTTCATTCTTCATGTTTGCTTTACTCATCAGTACACCCTTACTACTATGGTGGTGTTCTAGTTGAATACATGGGAACCCTTCCATTCCCAAAGACAACTACTTAACCCCTGTTACTTACTGTTTTCTTTCCCTTTGCTCCACTATTCTACTTTGTGTTCCTTTTAAGTCGCCCCTTTGAACTACTCTCCTTATGTTGTCTGGAAGTTTGCTTTCACATCTTAAACTTTTTTAGATCTGCTGTTTGGACTGAAAACTACCCTGAGCCTTGCAGAAGGCAAACCCAGTCAGAGAAGTAAGACAGCTGAGTCCTATTCTAGCTCTGAAGACCCCTCTAAGGAGCCATCCCGCTATCCCAGGAAGGCTCGAATGCAGAGCACTTCATGAGAGACTTACCTTCAGCCTTACACCCACTCCTGCAAGTGAATGGTCACAGAGCTCCTTAACGTGTGTCTACTGGAGCTGGCTATTTACTGGCGGCAGACTCTCCCGGCTATCTGCTCCCTTTTCAAAGCTTAAATAGGGCCAAACAGGGCTTCTGAGGTTTTCCATTGTAGGGTACCACCACCACCAGCAGCTATTTGGGAGACTTTGAGACAACACACGAAGGCACTGCTGGCCATGCCTCAACAGGAAGAAAAGTTTGGGGACACTGCCCTGGAATTACTCAGCACAGCACAGAAAATAATTGTTTTTCAGTAGAATTCCAGAATGCTCTGGAAGTAAGATTAAGAAACCCTTTGTGAAACTGATACTAGACTTAATTCTTGCTTTAATCTTCATAAGGAAGATAATATTAGAAAAAGATTAAAAATTAATATGAAGATATGCTTCCTACAATAATTTTTTCCTAGCAGAAGCCTGAAACTTCAGATGCCTTCTGAAAACTTATTGTACTTTTCAAACAGGATCTATCACAAATGGATGAGATCATTAATAATAACCTTTTGCTAATGTAGGGAGCATCTACAACACATTTTTATGAAATGTCTCGGTGAACGGGAAAGAATCAAATATAGAAAAAAAAGTCAAAATTTAAAAATACAACACAATAATTATATGCATTATTTATTAAAACAGCCTATGTTTTGTGTTGGAAATCCATTAAAATTGAGCAATAGAATTATTTATAAAGTGCAGTACAAATACCATGTGTATGAAGGCTGTAACAATTATAACACCCCAGGCATTTTAAAAACTAAACAGAGAAAATACAAACTATAAAATACCAAAGGCAATAAAAAAGCAGCATGACTGAATGATATGGTGCTCGAATTGTTAGCCCCAATGTTGCTTTATCTTTTTTTAAATGTAATCTTATTTTTTTGCGTTTAAAATGATAAGTAGGGTGGGTTTCAGAATTAGGACACATGAATGCATGAGTGGGTAAGGTGTATAAACACATCTCTAAGCAAAAAGAAAGCAGACATTTGAAAAAAACAAAACATTCAGCATCTTTATGAGCCTAGTAAACTCAAAATATGAAAATATTTGTGTATGTGGCTCTTCCTTCTCTTACAACTGAATGGTGATTTTCTTGTGCCATTAGTGACAAGTTTAGCAGCAGGGCTCTAGCACTGCTGCCCTCCTCTACATACAATTATTTCTAGTAAGTGAATTTTCTTTTAATGCAATGTCTGCTTTTAGATGCAACTATTTAATTATTTACATAGAATAAGGCTGTTCATTGATTGCTTCCTAATTCCCTCATAACATTTCATTTGAAGGAGTGGTTCAGAGAACCGAATTCAAATCACACTGGAGCACCTGTACATTCACGGCTTGAAACTGGCATAAAATGGGGCTTTTAAGTGTTACCACTATCTTCAACTGGCATAAAATAAACTGGAAAAATTGATAAACATCTTTTAAAAAGTAAGAAAATTCCTGTTCTTCATCAGTGTTTTGAAGACTGTACAAAAGCTGGTGCTAACAGCGGTCATTCAGAGAGATTAAAAAAGCAAAATAAAAAGAAAAAAACCCCATTATTGAATTTATAAGGAATATTTCTTAAAAGAGTATGAATAATACAAAGAGAGCCTTCTTCTACTTCCATCAAAGTGAAACACACACCCACTGCTCACCTTCCGGTGAGAGAAGCAAGCTGAAAATTCAGCTTTTCTGGATGGGTTCAATTATGCGGTCCTGGACTACAGAGCAGCCCTACACAAACAGTTACGGCCCAGTAGGGACTATTGTCGTATAGATGTGAAAGCACAGGCAGGTGTGCAGAATGCCTATCAGCTATACGATAACTGGGCCAAGTCAAAAATTAAGCAGTAGTCAAATACTCACTAACTGACTTTAAAAAACCCAACTTTTTCCACTCCTGGAAGCTGGGTCTTACATGTTTTCTCCTACCCGGCTATTACTTGTCACCCAGGAAAACACCCAATTCAACAATTTAAACACAATCCCCATCTTCAATTTCCTAAGAAACAACCAAACTGTAACTCAGGATGCTGAGGAAAGGAGGAAAACATAGGTATCTAAAAAGTCAGATAACAATATGGTTAATTTGTTAAACAGCAGCTTATGCTCTGCTAAACAAAGACCAGTACATGTAAGAGCTGGCAAAAAAACCCCTGCAACCCCCCCCACCACACACCCTCCCTCCAAAGCTTACAATCAACACAGAACTCTCATTAGAGCTACAAGTTCAATTTAAAAAGATAATTACATCCATTTATAAAATATTTTCAGTCAAGTGTTAATTAACTATATCGCCCAGGCTCTCATTTTCAAAGCCACGTACAGGGAATAACCCTCATTTTTTAAAAAAAAAAATCTGAAAAATGTGGAGACTGCACTTAAAATTTTTGCCTTTTTTTGAGGTGGGGGGGGGAGAGGGAGAGCGGGCAGATAGATGGAAGAGAGTGAATGAACATTCTTTTCAAGAATAATATCTACAGAAAGTGAAGGCAGCATGGTTCACCAATTCAGAGCCAGAGGAAAGACTAGGAGCAGAACAAAGACACTGGACAGAAGAATGGAGGACTCTTCTGTGGCTGACTGGCTGAAGGAAACCTACTTAGCCTGGACTCATGGCAACCTAGGATACAAAAATCCCATAAACAACAGGGCGTTTGTGCATGTAACTCCCTGTACACTGCTCTGAAAATTCATTTTGCGGAGGTTTGTGTTGGTTTTTTTTTCCTCCCTCTCAACTCTTCCACATGCACACACTGCGCTGCGTGTTAGTAGCTTTCATATCCATTTAAATGCTCCAGCCAAGAAACACTGTGCACATTCACCAGCTCTGCTTTTCGGAAAAAGAGGCTGAGAAATTGGCATCTCGTCCAAAGGGACCATATTACAAAATATTTAAAGAGGGATTGAAAGGCCATGCACCAAAATGCCAAAAACCCAACTAAGCCAAACCTGTTCAAGAATGTGGTTTTGTGTGGTGCAAGAAGATAAAAAAAAAACTAAACATGTATAAACTTTAACTCTCTTTGGCTTAAAACTTTGGGCCTTATTTGACCTATACTGCATATTTTTAAACTAAGGCTCGTATTTTTACAACAGTTCTGATTTAAATCTTTCACCAAAAAAAAAAAAAAAAAGTGAGAAGTAAAGCTGATACTAATACCTTTGGGGTTAGGCATTTTGGCCATTTTAGTCCTGGCACTTTTCCACCAAAGTCCAAAATTAATAAATAATGAATAAATCTACTGAAATGTAATTTGGAAGTCCCTGTTGCCTGAATTAACTTGATACAACAAAAGATGGAACTGCTTAACAAACTTTCGAGTTTTATGAAAGCACAAACTACAGGATTTGCTACTCTGGGGTTATTTATAGAATACTGCTTTCAGATTTGCTTACTTGAGTTTATACTCACTTTATAGCCAAGGAAAAATGGAGCAAGTTGAAAGCACAAAACCGATTTGTTTTTAAAAGTTTTATGACATCTGTTAAGTTAAAACAAACTACAACAGGGTTTTAGGCTGCATACTTATTACCAGAACCCTTGCCTGAGTGGGGAAACAGTTTTTAAGCACGCCAGTAAAGATACTCAAGGCACTATACTCACCAGTATGAATCTTCTCATGCCTCTGTAGCAGGTACTTCTGTATGAAACGCATGTCGCACTGACTGCACTGAAATGGTTTTTCACCTTGAACAATATAATTCCACATCCATGAGTTAATAACTACACACTGTTGGTTTTGATAACTACTTTTGAGGAATATTAAAATGTCTATTAAAAAACCAGCATCTGAGCGAATTCCAAAAATACTCTAATACCAAAAAAAAAAACATTAGCCTTACTAAGTATATGAACTGCAGAATTCTTTCCATGATCCTAAGAGTCACATTAAGACTAGAACGGAAGAGTGATCTGAAATGGTTGTAATTTCCTCATGAACAAGATCAATCACGATGCTGGCATAAGACTGCATTCAGGATACTGGCAAGCTATTATAATAGTAAGTACCTTTTTCACTTCTCCGAACCAGAGAGATACCTCATCAGGCAAATAAGCAGCCGGAGCACATTTTACAAAGGGGTCAATTTTGGCACTTAGGCTACAAGTCAACCCATTACTTTCTGATAAAGAAAGAAAAGAAACCTTGTAAACAGTTAGGTCTTCAGTTTATTAAACATATGTTGATTTTTTTTTTTTTCTGGTATTCTTTTGACACTTTGGTGCATGGAATCTCTAAGCTTAGATGCCAAGTTAGCTACACTCTTAAAACTGAAATTCGCATAGAGCTGAAAACATTTTTAACATAAGTAAACAACTCTTTATATAGTAGAAAAGACAAATTTGAAGTCAAGCAGTACCTGTATGAATGAAGACATGTCTCTGTAAATGGTAGTTGGTTCTAAAGGCAGCATTGCAATGCTCACAAACATGAGATTTGTGGGTTTTCAGACCAAGTGATCCATCCTCATTTATTGTAAGGATCTATTTTAAAAAGAGTAAAATTTGTTCTCACACTACCCTCTAAAGATGTCTTATTAACTACAAAAAAAAAAAAAAACATTAATTTTTTCGATGCAGAAAATTTAAATATTTCAGGTAAAACAATGCTAATTTCTACAGAGCTACGTGTTAGGCTTTTAGGATACATTTCCAATTGCAGTCCAATCCAACTTGCGTCTCCTTGTGCATTAAGAGATATTTCAACAGGACAGAGACAAAAGCAGCTAATGGAAAATCAGCTTAGAGCTCCCCTATTCACAGCTGAGTCACTTTATACGCTACTGTTTACTTTGTCCATCTGTTGGAAAGGACGCAAAGTAACCAAACCACCTCTGGGCACTGAACCATGAATAATCACATTTTAAAGCAAAAGCAAAAAGTTATATTCTTTTTTTCAAATCACGACTGTAAATGTTTGCTAAAAGGCATTAAAACTTATCCAGGATAGTCATACAAATTATCTACATCTACATAATACCAATAGTCTCAGAGGCAAAATTTTACTTTAAAAAACAAAACCCCAAAGCCAAACAACCAAGAAAATAGTATCATTCTTCTCCCCTTTCAAGTTTTTCACTCAATAAAATATTGCTCGCTCAATATACATATTAGAGCATCTCCTTGACAAATTCAACTTGCCACACTCAAGTGCTTTGATGTCAAACAAAGCCGTTATTTTCATATAAAGTCGAAAAACATAAATGAAAAAAAAATAGCACCATATCTACCTTATTCAATAAGCCTCATCACAGGTTTTCTCTAATTTGTCAAAAATTAAAAAAACAAACCCCAAGCTCTCTACTATCTCTGGCAAGAGAATAAGAAAACCAGTAAACTAATTACATTTCCAAAAGTCTTATTTAACTGGAAACAGAACTAATAAAGAGGAGCTTAAGCAACCTTAAGTAAAACAGTTTAGTCCCTTGTTATTAACAAAAATTAAAAGTCTGCTGGGGAAACACATCTGCAATGTAATTAGCTACATTGATTTAGGTTTTATGATAATGACAGTGATGAGAAAGAGAGAGTCAACAACTGAAATAGTATCGCTGCAACAGGAGCAAATACTGTGGGATCTACTTAAACAATTTTTAATTCTGCTCCATCAAAACTCAGCAAGAGTGAAAGTCTCAAGCTAACAAATTCTTGTGCATTCACTCTGAAGGACAAGCACATTCATACGTGTGTCAGATTGGTGTGTTACAGCTCCAGTTAAGTCACAGATACAGACAATTATAAAAACTCTGTTCTGTAACAACATACAGCTAATGAAACACTGACTGGTTACTCAAAATGAATTTAAATACATGTTATGAAATGTTTGCCACATAGTGTATTGAAATTTTAAAATAATTGTGCAGAAATTAATTTCACAGTTATCCTAAGCCTGGGCTCTTCTACTGCATCCATCCATTGTACCACTTCTTAAATGAAGAAAGTTAACTTTGTCAATGCAGTTTCCCTAATAAAAGCAAAAAAAAAAGCTTATGCATGTGCATGTGTGTATGCGTTCACGTGTGTGTATGCGTGCACGTGTGTTTGTGTGCATGGAAGAGTGAAAAGTAGCCAGGATTCATAAAAGCTACTGACTTTTAAGTTATATGATGACTATATTAATATAAAATAAAGTCTAAAATGTTTCAGGAATTGACTTCCATTTATAAAAGTCCCAGCTACCATTTGGATGGAAAATCAATCCCATTACTCTGGGAATACTAAATTAAACTGCAGTAGGCTCTCACCTATGTCAGTCCTTCAGCTTCTTTCTGCCTTTCTAATCTGACAACCTTGAAAAAAGGGGAAGAGACACTGAAAAAGAACCTGTTTAATGATTCTCCTGAATATTCTTCAATCTTTTGTCATCTCCAAAGGCTAACGCTGACAGATTGGGAGATAAAAAGGAAGCATGCAAGTACTCGTCTGTAGGAAGAGGGACACACGCCTCTCCTACCTTGCCATGTTTCCATGGAAGTGATCTCCGGAGGTACTCAACCTACATCTCCTTTTTCTGTCCAAGGGAGAAGCATCTTGATGCACAGGATTTGGAACTTGCTTCCATACCCAATCTGAAACAATTTCTCAACTTTCCAAGAATACTACAGGTGCAGCCAGTGCTTTGAGGAGGACTGAGAGGTCCCACTCAAAGACCAACAAAAAGGAGGTTTTGGAGTTTTTCTTGGTGTTAGGGTGAGTTTTCCTTCAACGTATACACAGTCTGGGTCGATTTCAGAGTAGGCTTGTTTTAATGCTGCTGTGTGATCACATATAACTGATTTTTGCCTATCAGAGCAGCCTGTATATGTTCTATTTTAAGTCTGAAGATTAATAGTGATTTGGGGAATTACTAGAAGATATAACACTGCTACCTCATGAGGTGAAATGAGTCTGGTTTTATCTGAAGTGCGTCTCAATAGAAGAAAATTGTTTTCAGACATACAGGGATACATACTCTTCATGAATGGATCTACAAAACAAATTTTGAAGTAACAAACCAGCAGCTATGGTAAGAATCTTTTGATATAAATAAATACATATATGAAGATGATTATGACCACAGGAATATTCCCTACTGGAAAATTATTTTATATATATTAGTAAACTTTTTAGAACTTTCAAAACTACCATTTTAGATTTCTTTTTAAAATCTTTTCACTACTATGCATGAAGCATATAAAATTATCAGGCTCACAGAAAAGCACAACTATTATTAGATAGATACAGAGAAATGATTTATAAATTGTCTACAAAGCTACTGAATCATAATTTAAAAAAAAAAAAATATTTGGAGAAAGAACTGCCTGGAGAGACAGATGTTAAAATATGTCAAGGGTTCATGTTGCTAAAAAGAGTTCAAAGAAAAACACTGTTATATCAGGTTTTGTTTTGGGTCTCTGGTGAACTTCAGAACTGCATCTTTACTGAGCAAACAAACAATTTCCAGCCTAACTACTTCAAATGCTAGTGAAATTAGTCATAGTCAACCAAATCTTCAGGTTCTTTTAATCTTGGTTTTGCCAAATCAATGTCTTACTTTTGCTGGTGAACGCTGTTTTCTTTTCTTCTTTTTCTGCAAATCTACTGGCTCTCGTATTTGTTTTTTGTCTCGTTTCTGTTGTTCAGATGCATCAGTAAAGGTAATTTCTTGCTTTACACTGATCTGTTAAGATACCAAGTGCCAGTTTCAGGTAAGGTTCTCACTACAGAAAAGCAATTTTTCAATTTTAGAAGATGACAAACTGCTGAAACAGAAAACCTTTTTCTAAGGGAATTATCTTGTGGCTTCATTCTTTCAGAAATTTAAGTGAAAGGAATAATAAGTGTCTTAAATAAAAAGGGCATAGTTAATTTCTACAGTGACATTTTGATGTATCCTTTCATTCATCTCCCAAAGTCTTTTCTCCTTCTGACCTGTGGTGATTTTGAGATCAGTTCTTATATTAAAATCACTTCCATCTGTAAAACCATTCAGTTTTTCATACCTATTTTACTTTAGTCCATGTGTTGTCAATGCAAGATTTAAACGGAATAGTTTATCATATATTTAAGACAGAAGTATTTGTTAAGAAAACAAAAATAGTGCTAATGAAGTTTTTTCCAAAAAATAATCTAATGTAATAAAGAGCATGATACTCTTACATTTTTCTAACACCTGAAACACCTGATCTACAGCTAACAGAGTAGTGTTTTAACAATGCTACCTTTCTCATGATTATTCTTTGCATATAAGACTATCTACTTTTAAAGTCCTGGTAATTCTCCTTTATGTTTGAAGGGTAACAGTGATGATGTGCTGCGTTACAGATAGATGCTCTGTTTTCAAAAAGGAAGTCATCTATATTCTCTCTGGGAAAGGTGAGGTAGACCTTCTATGAGATATTGAGGAGGGGCATATTTATGGTCATGTATGAAGTGTCACAGTCCAACCTGCAGTGTGAATGCAATTGCTAAGCGTCCACATACTCTGAAAACATACAAGATGCTTCCTATAGCAAAAGAAACTAAATAGCACTATGAACAGCATAAACAGTATGCACCTTTTAATAACGCTATTTGCTCTGGTTTGTAGTTACTCTTGAACATTAAATATATTTAAAAGAGCACAGTTTAAGGCATTAATTCTATGGTAACAGCCTGCTTATAAAATATTTATAAAAAAGATACTTAAAGATTATACTTAATTGGCAAAATTTATCCACAGCCAGAGGCAAATGACATCTTCATAAATAGCATCCATTCATAAATATTTTGATAATCAAAATCCAAACAAGCAATTAATAGATTCTTGCCAGAGTAGGATTAGACTACCAGATCAAGCTTCCCAGTAATTTCTCCAATATTTCATAAAGAAATTGCTTACAGGGACATTAACAGCATACTGCAGCCCTTGAGGAAGTCTATCTTGCGCATCCATGTCATCATCATTTTTTACCGTCTCCTCATGGACCATGAGTTCATCATGTGAAATCATCTCTTGCTGTCGAAGTTCACTTTCCTGTAACACTTCGTCTGTTGCAAGCATTTCTTGGTGCGCCATAGTCCGATCTTGAAGCACTGCCTCTTGCCGTTCTCCCGATACTCCAGACTGGTCAGATACCGCACCCATCCCTACCATAGCCCTGGATGACTGCATTTGGTCTATGCCACCACATTTAAGAAATAATCCTCCCAGCTTGTCTTCAATGTTCATTCTTAAGTGCAATAACCTACAAAGAAAGTTTTCATAGTAAACAACTACAATAATCTACAATCTCTTGCTTTAAATTCTTTACTTAAAAACATTTTATCAGAACTCAGTCAGGACTCAACACACACACACACACGTGCACTCCTGAAACTGATATCCAAATAAAAGCAAAAACTTGGGATGTCTTGGTCCAACATACTCCTTTCACACACATGCACATGTATACAATTGAACACTTTCAAATAAAAAGTTTCCAATCAAAGTGCCTTCTGATTTACTAGCAAAATTCTGGTAGTTAAATGATAGCTAATTCTTCCTGCTCATTCCCTAGAAAACAGGGGGAGGGGGTGTGTGCCCTTTTTATTCTGTTTCTTTTTTATGTTTTGACTGTCTTTTACAAATGCCTCTTTCATATTGGTCCTGATCTCCCCACTTCCTTGTCTTTTAAGTGCCCTTTCACTGTTGCTACCCCAGGGCATACTGTAGCTGCTGGAACATCTTAATATCCACAAGTGAGAGAAAACTGGGCTGGATCAAAAGTACCGTGACCAACAGGTCGAGGGAGGTGATTCTGCCCCTCTACTCCACTTCGTTGAGACCCCACCTGGAAAACTGCGTCCAGCTCTAGAGTCCCTGGCACAAGACAGACATGGACCTGTTGGAACGGATCCAGAAGAGGGACACAAAAACGATCTGTGGGCTGGAGCACCTCTCCTATGAGGACAGGCTGAGAGAGTTGGGGCTCTTCAGCCTGGAGAAGGCTCCACGGAGACCTTATTGTGGCCTTTCAGTACTTAAAGGGGGTTCTACAGGAAAGATGGGGACAAACTTTTAGCAGGCCCTGTTGTAATAGGATAAGAAGTAACAGTTTTGAAATAAAAGAGGGTAGATTCAGACTAGATAGAAGGAAGACATTTTTTACAAATAGATTGGTGAAACACTGGCACAGGTTGCCCAGAGAGGTGGTAGATGCCCCATCCCTGGAAACATTCACAGTCAGGTTGGAAAGGGTTCTAAGCAACCTGATCTAGTTGAAGATGTCCCACCTCATTGCAGGGGCGTGGACTAGATGGGCTTTGAAGGTCCCTTCCAACCCAAATTATTCTATGATTCTATGAAAACGCAACTTTCTGGTTAAAGGTATAATTCAAATAAAGCCTACAGAGAGGTGAAATCTGCTTATAAAAAAGGCATTCTCTTTCAAACCCACTAAGCAGGAGCATTAGTCAGAAAATACAAATTTCAGTCATGAACAACAATACCAATACATTGACTTATGGTACACAGATAGAAAAATCATAATATTCCAACAAGTGTCATGACATTATTAAACGGTTTATAACATAGGATGGCAGGCTTTTGTGAACCTGGAAGCGGCAGCATCTTCTTATACTACTTATTGTTATATATGTAGGACAGTTCTAAGCTGCCTCTTCTCCTTGGCGTACTGGATGTCCAGGCACAGCATCAGCCTCCTTCACCCTATTCCCCAAGCCCATAACCCTTTCCACAGTGCTCTGGTCTACTCCTTCAGACAGAGAGATCCTTCCCTCCATCCCTCTCTCTTCCCACAGCTGGAGGACAAAGGCTATACAAAGGCTACAGCAGACACAGGGACGGGAGCAGAGGGACGGTGGAGCTGGACAACACGCAAAGCACAAGACGGGTACCTCGGGGAGTATTATAATCCCCATCAGCACTTTCGTTTTTGATGCATACAGAGTTACAATATAAATGTGATGCTGGTATATTGCTAGTCATCAGCTTCAAATTCGGTTCCTCTAAGAGCACAGCATGGAGAAAGGCTCTATCTCCGCTCAAGTTTTAAGTCAGAGGCTACGCTTCTTTCCCTGCTCTCAATGACAACGCATAACCAAAGAAATCACTGCTCCCTGACTAGAACCGGCAGGGCCACCACCCTGCAGAATGGCACCACTCTAGCCCCTGGCCCGTTCAACAGCCTGCCAACATGCAAAAAGACTGGATCAAACAAAGGTACATGACATTTTTACATTTCAGTTTTCAGCTTCATTCATTTGATCACTTTCCAAATCATCTTCCTCACGGGGAATATTTTTTTACAATCCTCAATGCATTGTAAACGTTTGTTAAGATTTGTTTATACCAAACTACGCTGAGTTTACAAATCAAATAGTGGTCTGTCTTCAGGTGAGATCCTAGAGTACTCGGCAGGAATGAAAGCCACCAGCAGCAACTGAAAAAGATCTCAAAGTTTTGCTACATTATACTTTGTTTCAAATAATACTATTGGTTCTTAACCCTCTGAAAGTAAAATTCGGTCAATTTCTCAAAAAAAACAACCAAAGAAACAAACTAACCCACCACACACACAAAAGCAGTCCTTTAACACCTTCTGGTAGCAACTCATGTTGTGTAACTTGAAAGTGAAAGAACATTTGTCCCTCGTCTCTACTGTGAGAGGTTCTAAACTTCTGAATATCTCATAGAAAGGCTGGCAGACAGGATGGGTCTGACTTCACTGAGTTTCAAATACTTAAGAGGCATGCCAAAGAAAGAAGCTTTTCAGTCAATTAGATTCTTTTTTAGTAAGCCTTCCTCTGCTGGAAGTCAGGAGGACAGAGTCACCAAGCTAAATCTGTTTATATATGACGATGTCATCAAAAATTTTAATACTCTTCCTTCCTATGTAAAAAGCACATTCCAAGGACCAAAAAAGCCTGTGACAGGAGAACACAGGGACAATGTTCTGTTCAGAACATTTATGCTTGCAATTTGTCCTTTTTTGTTCTTCTGCAATTCTACCATAAAGAAGTTCGAAATCTTACTCCCGATTTTCACAGCACCTGTCTTCAAATACAGACAACAATTCCTTAATGCCTTAAGTGAGCTCGGGTAGTGCTAGGTGACAAGTTTACTCCCAAGTTAATCCACTTTATTGTAAGGGAACGAGATTTCACACATCTTCAAGGGAAAGCGCCCGTCCGGTTTCCCACACAGCCACCTGCAGACTTTATATAATCTGTGAAGTATTTTTTGGAGGTACCTGGGAAACCATACTGATAGTTTCTCAGCAATAACAAAAACAAACAAAAAGCAAGCCTGGCACAGCACTAAGGATGTGTTTTTTTCCAGAAGTGCAGATCTCCAGAGAGATGTTGCAACAACAGACCTTAGTGCTCCTAAAATATTCATCCTCGTTTTCTTCTATCATCTTATCAGTGTGGATTGTCCTGTGCCAAGTAAGACATGTGAGAAGGAACTGAAGTTCCTAAGAATCTGTCTTCCATGGAGCCATTACTTGATAAGAGATGGGACGAAAGATCTAAGATTGAGACTGGTTTCTTAGGTAAGGCATTTTAAGTATGTAGCATGAAAGACAGGCTCCAAGGGAAACAAGCAGATGCATTTATTCATTTCAGCCTTTATCTCATATTAATCCATACTTGGGGTACATCTTACACAGATCATCATTCACTGTACTTTTGTTCCACACTAAGAAACGCGACAGCATAAGCTCACTGAAGATTCTTTAGAGGAATGACGTGGACAGGTACTAGAATACAAGAACTCAAGATGCTGAAACACATTTGAGGGAGAACAAACAGCATCAAGTGTGAGAACACGGTGGCCCTAATCTGTCTGCTCGAGCCACTGACGAAAACCACACAGAAGGCTGTTCCACATGGAGGATACTGCCACATCACTCTGAAATTAGGTATGAATTGCGGAAATCCTGGATTTAAAGCCATTTCCTGGCAGGAAGGTAGGCCGGCGAATCCAAACAGAGAGACCGAGTGTTTAAGAGCGCAGAAGAGCCTGCTCCTCTCACCAGCAGAGGCAGGAAGACTCGTGACATGCAGAATCTCAGGACAGCTGGCAAGATACAGCTGCTGCCCAGAAGAGAAGCTGGCAGTGTACTGGTGCTTACTGGTCTTGTTAGTTCTCCCAATTGTCAAGGATACAAAAAGTTTTTTCTTTCTCACCCTGACTAGTAGGCTTCGTAGAGTCATGCAATCGAAAGCACTCAAGTTGTTTTCCAGTCATCATCTTGAGTCATATCAGAAGCCAGTACAGCGAGTGTACTGCTTATTAAATCAGGCTTTCAAACAGTTGGCTTTTCACAGAAAAATAATGAGAATTCATAGCGTTAGGCTGCATATTCTAAGTAATGAAATGGAATGTAAGTTATAAGACACGTGGGTACAGTTTTAACACGAAGAACCACAAACAAAAATAAGCTATTAAGCCAATCAAGAAATATCCCAAATGCAATCAATTCAGTAAAACACGTGTAATTTGTCAACTGACACCTTTTGGCTCACATAAAAGAAATCCTATCATTTAAGTTGAAGATGAGGAAAAGCATTCTTGGAAAAATGACAGTGTGATAAAGAAAATGTAAGTTAAAAGCATTCAAACAAGCTCAGTTTACCAAGCCTGCAAAGATTAAATAAATATTTTAAGTGCAAGATGCATTTGTGAAATAAAGATCAACTTGTTTTGAGATTATCCTGAGGGAACCTACAGTAATACAAACCACACACTAACACATACAAGCACGTTTCTTGGCATAAAACATTGTTATCCCTATTGCAGAGATATCTTCCATAGATTTTCAGAACTTTTATTAAGCTTCACCAAATAATTATATGATTTTTCTTTGAATATATAGTTTCTCTGTGCACCGAGAGAGGAAAAAAAAGCTGTCAACAAAATGTTTGAAGATTTGCTTGGTAGTTCTCCAAACCTTTACTCTAGGCAAAGCGTTTCACAAGAGACATCTATGGGAAGAGCTTCCTGGACGTGTACACGTTTGGGGGGAGGAGAAAAAGGAAGGGGAGGGACCGCACAGAAAAGGTCTCCCAGACCTTCCCAGTACCTTCTCTTGTCACACAGTGCTGCGCAGCCGCTTGCAGAACATCCACAGCCAGTGAACCATGTTGCTTCACTTCAAAAACTGCTGCTCCGCCAAACCCTAGGGCAGTTCTTCAGAACTATTCATTTCAGTAACCCTGACATCAATTTTTCCAAAGATTACTGGTGCAGTAAGTTGGAGAGCTAAGTGGTAAAGACAATAATTCTAATTAAAGAAACAGCCATTCGAACGAAAACATACTAAATGAAAACCGTGACGATCTCTACAATTCAGAATCAAAAATTAAAATACAATCAAAAGAAAACATTAATGGATTTTTAAAAGTCTGACGCGATGGTGGCTGCTATGAAGTAAAGCTGAACAGAGACCCTGAAGGAAAGTGGCAAAATTTTTTGGCTACCGGCGGACAACATACAGTCCAGCTCTTTTTCTGCACTTGGACTGACGGTGGGTAAGGGTTCCTCTGACCTCTCCCTTCTTTTCTTAAGCCAGTGGTAAAGTATAATTTAATGTTATGAGCAAGTACACAGAGATACTAATGGGGTTCACTTTAAAAGTAAAATTCATAGGTGCAGTACTGGGTTGAGTTTGTGTAGTTAGGGTTTAAAAGATTATTTACAAGAGATGAAAAAAGAAAATATTCATTTTCTGTTTAATAACAGACAAAATATGAAAATCATCTGCATTTTGACATCTTTTTGTATAACAGAGCGAATTGAATGTTTTTGTTGATTTTTTTGCTCCTGCAAAAGCCTTTGTTAAGACTTCTACTTCTTTTTAAGTATTATAAAGTAGGATTTGCTACTTCTATATCCATATCCCCCTCCATTTCTTTCCCATATTAATTTCTCTATGTTTTTCCATGGCAAAATAGAATGAAGGAAGATTGAGGTAAACAGGAAAATAACATTTGTTAAAATTTAATTATTTTTTCTGGATTAAACCTTAGGCCTGTCTGAAGGATTCTAACACAGATTTGAGATAGAAATATTACTTCCATATATAGCCATAAACTCCCTTTGACCTTATCTTTTAGGATTCAACAACCCCAACACAACAGCCAGGATACACAACAGCAGTTCTAACATGCCTTTAGCAACTCAATACTATTCTGACAAAAACATCTGCCTCCGAGATTCCCCTGACAAAAGCTGAGACTGAGCTCAATTCGAGGTATTAAATGGTTTCAGGGTAACTTTGCACTGGAATTAGCCAGACGACATAATTTTAGTTCCACATTTTTGGAAGTGTGTTTTTGTTTAAGGTTAAGACAAGGCAAACTTCCTAAGGAACAAACACCTGAAGCTCCAGAATATGTACCTGAGCACATTCCTACCATAGCCTTTCCTCCACAACAGCCTTTGGAAAAGCAAGTGCATGCTGGGCCCAAACAACCAACTGTATAAAGCAAAATCCACATACAATAAACTTCTAAAATGGCAATCTATGGAAACCCCTAAGCATATTCTGCTTCTTAGAGCTCACCTCTATCGGTGGTCATACTACAATGATTTTTGCTAAACTGTAGACTTCAATGAATATAATGTATATAAATATATAAAACCCACTAAGTGAACATTCTTACTCTAGTACAGAATTGATTTTTTTTTCCTTCCCTATTTAGTGCAGTTCACTTTGGAAAGGTTTAAACTGAATTTAAAAAAAAAGCCAATCACTATGTAATCAGAGCAGTTTTACTGGCACTGCTAATAAAAATTTTCTAAGTAGACAAACTCATATAAAAAGCAACTACAACTGAGACCCCACTAGATTGCTGCGGTGCCAAGAGAGGTTCACATTCTTCTATCAGAAAGTGAAGATTAAAATAAATCCATTATGAAATGCAGAGAGGGAAACAAACAAGCAAAAAGCACTCCAGCGAGACATCTGGTCTTGCTTATTTAGAAAAAGCCAACCCAACTCTCAACGATAGAGCTGCAAGAAACAATCTGAGAGATGTGCTACCTGGCCGCAGGGGCAGTGCCCTGCATCTCTGCCCCAGTTAGACCTTCTTCTTGCCTTCGCTGGGTTGAGCACATCACTGGACCAAAATGTTCCCAGCAGAAAAGCCGCCAGCTTTCCTTTGGATCAGTGGGACGGTGCAGGCAGGGTGCAGAGCAGACGGACAAGGGAAGAAGCGGGGAGGAGGGAAAAGGACCGCTTCCTTCAGTGGCCATCAGCGGTTAGGTTAGATTAAAGAGCATTGTGAAACTGCTCCACGAATGCCATGTGCACACAGAGATGAACAAGTTACAGCTGTCACACAGACACACCTAACAGCTCTGCCAAATTTAGATCAGAGGAAAAACGTACACCTACATTCTCAAAGCTTGCTTCCTAAATGGAAGTACAACAGTCACAATGCTGCAATTCCTAACACCAATGAAGAGAGAGATAGCAATATGCTAATAGCATATTTCAAACTACTGATGTTTAAGCATTGCTATGCATAAAACTGCCATCAACTCAATCCTCTCCGAAAGAGAGAAAAAATTAGAACTTGACAGATTCTTGACGTCCACTTAAAAAGCCTATCAGACCATGAAACATGTTGAGTATTTTCACATCAGAAAATACATTTATTTGCACTATTAAAATATGGATATAGTTCAAAAGGAAACACAGCTAGCTTTCACAATATCAAAATTTCAATTTTTAAGCCCGCAAAATAAAAAATAATACCCTACTTAATGGTTCTAAATAAAAAACATTAAATAGAATCATCTCTTCTCCCTACTCAAAATTAAGTCACAGCTAAAAGAATGATTTTCAAATTAACACGCAAATGATTGTAGCAATGAACTGAAATGTGTTGACTTGCAAAAAGAAAGTTAATCAAACATAAATCATTGTGAAAAGGTTCACAGATCATAAAATTAACACATTCTAAAACGTAACATACCTTACAAACACCCTTAAGGTTTGTTGGACAGTTATTTCTAAATGCTCCATGTTGCTGAACTCGTGCCAGTAACAGGGCCTGATCCCACAAAGATTTACACTCATACTGAGCTGTGAATAGTCCTATTACAACCAACAGGATTACTCACAGAAAATCTACTTATCGTGCATAAAATTATCCACGCGTGAATATCTTCGCTACCTTGCTTATCCTGAAATCAGTACTAGATCATCATCAGCATAACCATTATCTAATATCACATATGTGCATTGGACACCTTTCAATACTACATTAACAAAGCCACAGTTACATGTCAAAATCCACAGGGATGTCAACAGTGTAGCAAACATACTTTAAATATTCCAAAAATCATAGCCAATGTTACTTTTCATTTGGAAAGAAAGCCCACAGATTTTGTGGCACTAAATTACAAACTACTAGAAAATAGTTAATTTTGAGAATTTATATAGGAAATTTTACCACTGTACAGTTAACCCCAAAAGAACAATGCAGGAGTTTATATAGGGCTTACACTATGCAGCTCAGGCACTCAAAAGTGCTCACTCCGGAGGCTTCCGATGAAATTTATATGCAGGAAAGGAAGCACTACACATAACTAAGGCTAGTCAGCATCTTCTAAATGCATTTATAACTTCAGTCCAACTGGTTAAAATTTTGTGAAATTTCATGCATCACATGGATGCCTCAAGCTGAATTGTTGTAAAAATATTTCAGATAATGTATCAAACATTTTTTTTCATTTGATTTTGTAAGTTAGATGACATAGCTGAGCCAATCTAGCAGCGAACTGTCATTGAAAGGGGAAATCCTGTTCCCTTCTCCTAAATATGAGAGTCTATCCTATCTTTTGTGCCTACTCTGATGCTCACATATAGACACACTGGTTTATGCAGTCCACCAGCCTGGTAAAAAAATAAATAAAAAATTTCAGTTATAAATTTTCTGCTGGGTTAACTCACTGACTCAATTCACCATAAAGACAGTGTGTCAGAAGCAACTCAAAACAGGGTGTGGGAGCGAGCTCTTCCCTGTTCAGTGTTCACAGCCTAACTGTCTCAGCTCACCTCAGACAATTTCACCTTGAAAATAAACAGAAAACAAAAATATGTCGTTTTTTAAAAACTGTGATTTTTTTTTTTTTGACAAGCTCTTAAATACCCTGGAGAAATTCCTGGGTCTTTCCACTCCTCCACTGTCTACAAGTATCTGTGAGGCATCTCTTCTCATCACTAGCACTATGCCAGCGTGGTTTTACAGAAGACGATAGCCTGCTGTTGCTATCAGTTACCCTACTGGCCCAAGTGGCAAAGGTCTGTACATATGTATGTGTAACAGAATTTCTGGTGATTCTTTCCAGATTGCTTTTTAAAAATCCTTGAAACATTATACACTAAAAGCCCCGGGATAATACAAGAAGTTGCACGCAAACATACAGGAGTTTCAGGGACTATCACTACTAAGGTCCCTTGGTTCATCGTAATTCACCTCTCTAGCCTATTGGCACCTTGATTATTTTTTTTTGTTTTTAATTAAAGGATTGTATCTATATATGTGTATGTATACATATCTTTGTCTACAAACCATCGTTTCCCTCAGCACACTGGATGGAACTGCTCCACAGAAACAGGTGAAACTAGTGAGGTGAGAGAGTTTATAATATCCTCTTTTTTTTGCTATCCTATCCTTTTTGCAAGGGCTGAAATGCGTGTAAATGAGACACAGACAGCAGGAAAAGAAAGCCATGACCATTTAGGCAGTTGAATGCTATCTTGTAAAATAGGATCCTACCCTTGATCCTGTCAGAGGTCTTACACAAGTCTACACAAGCCGTTTCTACCAATCTCTTTTTAAAAAATAGGTGATCAATAATTATACTTTCCTCATTTTATGGGTGCTTACCCTGCCACATTTGGGTCAGATTTACCCTAAATGCTGAGTAATCAAGGCTGCAAGTAAATCAATGACAGCAATAGTTTGAAAATACAAAGATGCATACAATGCTATAAATTCTTTATAAAACAAACCAAAACAAAACGTCTTTAAGAGTTCAGTGGGCATCTACACCAAACACAGATTTTCACCTTGCTCCCAAGCATCAACTCTCCAACTGTAAAGTAAGAAGTGTCCATTTCCTTTCCCTGAGGCATGGTGAAATACTTGTAAGAGTAAGCAACCTTCAATGCAGGCCACGAGGGTAACCTAATCAGTTTACAGCGCTCTTGCTCCTGCGGCCAGCACAGCTCCTGAGGGCAGGAGGTGGCACACAGCAGATGGAAAGGTAAGCCCACATCAGTTACTTGGGTAACTACTTGGAGAAGGCGGGCGAGAAGGGTCTGGCCTCTCCTGGGATGTAATCATTGATCAGAAAGCACAACCAGTAGGCTTCCAACTAACGCAGAGTAGCCATTCTGGTGGAGAATTATTAGAGAAATGGGGGCACGCAGATATAAGACTGTCATCAAGAAAAGGTAAGCGCAATAGTAAGACTGAAGAGAGAACCACTGGTTACCACCGTGATGTTGTAACAGAACTGTAAGGGACTTGGCTTCTTTTTCTCAGCTCTGCCACTGCTGCTGGGTGATTCGTTATCTTGGCAAATCATTCCCCACCCCATATTTCCACTTCCTTGTCTCCAAAACAGCCGCAATGACCCACCTAGGATTTAGGTGTGAAGAGAGAAGTAGGAACTATCTATGAGGGCCTCACAAATCTACCGATAACTGGTACAGAAATTTCACAAAGAAATATATTCATTCCGCCTTCAGAGCAGGATTAAGCAGAGCACAGTAAGAGAACACACGTTACGCAACGAGAAGAAAGCAAATTACAGAGCAGCTGCTTACTCAATGAGCAGCATCTATTCCATGGTTCAAAAAGGTATGGGCTTCTGGAGGAAGGGGGGGGCGGAATATTGTGTTCATGCATCACGAAAGAACACAGTAAGGTACAATATATTAGTAATATAGCGATGTACATACACTTAGGATGGCAAAATTCAGGCGACACAGGTAAAGGTCAATGATGCAATTTTAATGCTTGCGTGCTTGACTTATATACCTGAAACCATTCTTTTAAGAGCATGCTTTTCTTGCCTGTAATATCTTTACTTCAGCTCCATTGTTTTCTAAAAAGCAGTGTACATGCATTAAAGAAAAACAGTAGTTACAGAAAAATTCAAGCCAATTACTTAATACGACCACATAGACTAAATAACGTTGGATAATAAGCTAACAGGAGTATAATTAAGATGGTTTTGATCCAAAAGATTTGAAGTTAGCAGCAAAAGCGGTCTCAGATTCTGGAACACGTCCCACATTTACACACATTTAAGGAAACTTTCAGGAAAATACCAACAGCAATCTAAACCATAGGTGAGAAGGACAAGGATAACGGATACAAACCGGATCTTACAGAGCACAGACAATATTTCTAGATCTTACTTCAGTATTTGAAAGCATTATTTCAACACAGGCTCTCAGGCTGTGAGGGCAAAGCGAGCGTTTTAAAATACAGGAACCATCCTCCTAAGTTGCAATTTCAATTTTAGGACATCAGCATAGACTAGGTACACATTTTTTTCCCCTAATTTCATTATGGTAAACTTATTGAGGATAAGATTACATTCTGTGTAACATCTAGAAATATCCTTGGCTCTCTGTAGACGAAAGTTTTCGCATAGCAAGGAACATTTTCCCATTTAAACCTGCTGAGAAGGCAGTGTCATATCCCAGTGTAACTTTATTTTTAATGTATACTTATTGCATGTCAGCTGTGTTTTAAACATACACTTCACCTACACATAGAACACTAATCTCAAAAAATCCAATTAGTCTGAAACATGATTGAACATCTCTTTAGTAAAAGATTCACTGCAGGCAGACCAAGCAAATCCTATGCTTTCTATGTTGTTTTTCAATCACCACAGCGTTACCTTCAGTGGTCAACTTTCAAATCCACCGGTGGTCTGGGCCAGAAGATCTGAAAGGGCCCTTCCTAAAGCTCAAAGACAGACATCAGTTGACCGCTTCACTCCACTTCTCAAATGCCATAGCTCTACCCTACCTATAATAAAAATAAAGGCCTTTCAGGGACCTATTCCACAAGACTAGCAACTAAAAATTAGGCAACTAAACATGAAACACAGAAAATAACTACTTCAAGCATATAAGTATCTATTTCACCTTGCTCACATAAACACAAGATCACACATGCACATAACACAGTCCATGGGAAAAATAAACCCATATAATAATCCCCTGAGGAAACAAAAAGAGTAGCAGGTGACAGTTACTAATCACAATGCACAAGACATTTCCATAAGGTGCCTGGACCCTTCAGAGGTGGCAGCTGTATAAGAATATAACAAAAGTGAAGCAACAATGATTTAGGTATCATTAGAAGCTGCATCTTGGCCAGCATGTTCTGGTGGTAGCCCTTTACTTCCTTTACTGCATGATGAAAAACAAGGAGCAGAGGATCTTGCCATGCTTCATTAGGGAATTAAAGAGACCACTGATCAACGGTGAACAAAATAAACAAATAAATAAAAATGACTATTACTGTTCTTCAAACTATTCAACCAGTTTTGAACTGGACAGCAAGAAGCAATTTTCTTCAGTGGATTGTTGTGGTTACCACAGCATCAGAACAGTATCAAGCATCTTCTTCAAGGATAAGCAGAAGAGTCAGCACATAAACAGACACATGTTAGCATTTAAAGACAGTATGAAATCAGCCAGAGGGAGAAGGAGTAGAAATAAACTCTAACTCAACTAGGTCACTTTCTCAAACCCCCCCCCAGAACAAAAGCACATTACACACCATCTAAATTTGCCAAGACAACAAAGAAGTTTTTTAAGCGTACACTTCTGTACAGTCAGGAGGGTTTTTTTCCACATTGTTGCAACAATCCACCACCTCCTTACTGACAACCAACATTTGTGGTCAGATTAAATCAATTAAGAACTATTCCTATCCCGCTTACATAAAATTCCAGAATTGTAAATCAGCCTCTTTTAATCTGGCTGAGCCTCACCCCAAAGGAAAAAAAAAAAAAAAAGTCAAACTAAGTAACTACTAAATCCAGTGTCTTTCTACAGCGTATCCTCTTCAAAAGACTATCCACCAACCTGACAAGAAATTTCCAGGTAACTCTTCACCTTGATACTCCGAGAAGGGTATGAACAAGGAATCCCGCTGACTCCTATCACATACCCCAAGGTGATTACTCCTCATTATAGTTTTACATTTCTCAAACAATTTTAAAGCACTTAAGCCCATTTTCAGATCAAGGCAAGCCGAAACATGAGATGTCTAGAAGCCATTTTATATGAGCAATAATAACATAGATATCCTGGCCCATTAATTAACATTGAAAATAATCCAAAAAATAAAATTCAAACTTCTCAGGATTGTGCCCTCTTGAATAAAAAGACTGTGGAAATTGGATTCTACCTCAATGACTTTGATACCCTGCAGCTACTTCTCGCTAATTAAGTGCTAGAATACACTAAAACAGAAATTCAGATTGATCAAAAGATATGATTCACGTTTATAATAACTCCTATAATTATTAGGAACAAAAAAAATCTTGAAGGTTCTTGATGCCATTAACTCACAGGCCAACAATTAAGACCTACCATCCCAAACAAGTCCGAAATGTCTGAGAACCCATAGCCAAGTAACTTCATGTTGAAGCCAAGCCTTAGAGAAATACCATTTAATACGATCCATACTACTAAGCAAGCAGGAGATCAATCTGTGAAATAAGAAAATATTCTAACAAGACTCTGGTAAGAGAAAAACTCAGCATGTCCTGTGTTTATGGACTGCCTTCCAGACGCTATTGTCTCATCCAACCAGTTTAAGAGTCTCAAGTCCTCAAGACCTCAACCCGCTGATGCAACCGCACTCACCCAGGTTCCCTCAATGCACAGATAGAGTCATAGAATTGTCTAGGTTGGAAGGGACCTTTAAGATCATCTAGTCCAACTATCAACCTAACCCTGATAAAAAATCATCACTAAACCATGTCACTAAGCACTGTGTCAACCCATCTTTTAAACACCTCCAGGGATGATGCCTCAACCACTTCCCTGGGCAGCTCATTCGAATGCTTAATAACCCTTTCGGTGTAAAAATTTTTCCTAATATCCAATCTGAACCTCCCCTGGTGCAACTTGAGGCCATATGTCCCACAGGTCACAGGGCAATGATCTCGGGCACCCAAGATGCAAGCACCAGAGCCGAGACCGCTTTGCTTGAACCTGTGCACCACCACAGACGGGAAATGAAGAGTTGCCCAAATGTTACAGCAAATTTTAGGCACGTAACACCTAATTACAACAGATCCCGTGCTTTCTGGATACAGCCGTACTCTAATCACTACCACAGCTATGGAAAGCCGCACGCCTGTCCGGTGACCTATATGAACGTAAACCGAGGATGATACAAAGGTTCACTACACAGTAAACCGCAAGGTCATGCAAAAAATTGAGAGACTACGTTTTCTGTCAGTTTGTCCTCTTACATTGCTGTTCCTTGAAAAGTGACAGTAAGCTCACACTTAAAGATGCCTTATATTTGATCCAATACAGTGTATATAACATGGCACCAGAAAAGCCTGAACACGCCTGGTTTGTATGATCTACTTTCAACTGTCAGATTAGGACAACAAGCCCACTGGTTTTGTTGACAAATTGCCGCCTATTCTACATATTCAAGCAAGATACTATGACAACTGGATGATCATCAGCTGCATGCTCCTTTCCTAGAAACTCTCTCTTATTCCCCCTCCCAATCCCTTAATTTCATGTGGGGTATAAATAATTTGTGGTCATAAAAAATACATTTTAAATACATAAATATCCTTTTCTACAAGTCATCTAAAAAGAAAACTTTATAATCTCTACAAGGAAAAAGCGACATTAGCGCCAAGCAGCTTTCCCTTACTTCCTTACACCTCCTAACAGTACAAGCTTTCCTGATCCCCAGAGGACAATCACAAAACTTTCACATCTTTTTGCTGACTCTGATGAAAATTCATCACAGAGTATAACTGTCAGGTTCACCAGTGACAGAGGAAGCTCCTGAGAATAGCAGACTAATAAAGCTTTCCTCCTTGAGGGATGACGGCAGCCTTTCTCCCAAATGAATGATTCATTTGTGTTTGATGTTGTTAAAGCACTATTCACACAGGGCACCTTCACACTAGATTTTACTCCCCCCAAAAACTGGTTATAAGGTCAAAACATAAGTTGAAAACCAATATTCCACAGACACTTCTAGAAAACCTGCAAGTGATTGTGGTCTAAAATAATTATGTCACATCTTGGTACCCTGAGGACTGACCACCTCCCTCTACATTTGACCTGCTGTGGTGATTACAAAAATTTTCTTCAAGGTAAGAAGTGTAAAATCACTTTAGCAAAAAGGGAGTTGGTTGAGTTTACCAATCTTTCATGATGAACTCTTTTGCTAAAAGACACTTTGAGGGCACAAAACAAGATTTCTTAATTTATATAGTTACTGTTATATCTAGAAATGCTCAGCACTATAAATGACCCAACTCAAAGGCCTGACAATTGTCACCCATCTCACATGTACTTTGTCTGACAGAGACCCACATTTAACAGTGACCTCTATTAGGAATCAATGTGTATGTGGTCAAAAACAGGGGAGAATCATACTTCAGAAGGTCAGCAACAGAGCTAATAATTTGCTTTAGAGTACTTGAAAACACTCTGAAATCATCCACTGCATCTGGAAATACTGACTGTTATAGTGCTTACAGACTAAAAAGTCATCCATGGATCCCGTGAAATGTACTCATTTCTTGGCTTTCATGTTCATTTTCCTCGCTCTCCCCTCCTTTTACAAAACTGAAGAATGTTTGCAATGCAACACTACAGATTCACTGGTTGAAAGCAAGACTAAATAGTGTTCACTACCAAAGGAAGCCTGCAGAAAGCCTGTGAATTTAAAAGCTGCTAACGAGCTTTGCCCCTTCCCAGTAAACTACAAAATACAGCTCCATCCCAGGCAGACAGATAACTCACCCAAAATGCTGCTTAGCATTTGGCAAAACAAACCTCACTTTATGCTGAACGTTTCTCGTACTCGATGACCAGAGCTTTAGGCCAGACATCATCACAAATACCTGCTACAAGTGTTTTACGCATACAGGCATACGTATACACACATACTTTTTAGGAATATAGCGCCACACTCTTGTTTCAAATCTTATCCCGACAAAAGGAAAAAAGAAATCTGACAAATTTTCAAAGTAATCACATAGAGGTTAAAATTCAGAGAGTGTAAAAAGACGTTTGTTTCCCCTTTCTTAAACACTGCTAGTGAACATATGTTGAATCTGCCCAGCATCAATATTTCTGGCTTCACCTCTTGCACTAAGGTAACATGACCCAGTCATGATGTTACTGGCATTGTAAAGCCTTTTAATGATGTCTTTTATATCCATTTTGGGTGCATAAATAGTAAAAGTTAATACAGACTTTACGGGAAATCATTACAAAAGCAGTAAGATACTTGTCAAAAATTTTATGAATGGACATTTTTTTACCTTATGAATGCGGCCACCATTCGAAACAATTTTAGAGCAGAAGACTTACCATGTCTCATGTCTGAGTTCACTTGCACAGACATCACAACAGCTTTACGCCTTAGTGGTATCACTTGTTATATCAATAAATTGTTTTGTTTTACAGACATTTTACAGGCACCTTGATTTTTCATGGGGTTTTTTGGTGGGTTTTTTTTTTCCCCAGTGCAAGAGATATAGACAGTTTACATTTGATAGGCTGTTCACAAATTATACCCTACTGCTGTTTGCAGGTTGGAACTTCTTCCCACACAGATTTCATTTTATCATCAGACTGTTTAATTCTGCGCTTATAAAAATGTCATCCTAGTCATAAGGGAAGAATTAGACAGTACAGTCTTAAAGTTTTCTGCACTGTGACAAGATGCAGCTATTGTAATACTAATATGCCAAAAGAGGCATATTAGAGGCATATATGTAATACTAATATGCCAACTGCAGAATCAGGCCAATATATATATCTACGCCCCATTAAAGAGCAACGTCTTGCTGTTTTCCAAAGTGAAATGAAATCATGAAGTAATATAAATGAGTAATACATTAACTATATTACAGTATTTGCACTGTTACCTCTTGATATCATAGCCTTGAATATATTAACACACTGATAATATCGTTAAGAGTACACTAAAAATTGTTTCTGAGAAAAAGTAGTATCAGTCTATATATTATCTCTCAAAAATAAAATTCTGACAGTATGGAAGAAGTTACCAGGAGATTCTAACTCTTCTGCTTGTTGTGTTTTCCACAGTCTTTCTAATCTAATCAACTTCTTTAAGAACATACTATGGACTTTTCCAGGTATTTTATCCAACATGCTGAATAGCTGAACAACATATGAAAAATATCTCTATATGTAGTCAAGGGAAGACGATTATAATACCAAAATACTCACATATGTTATTGTATTTTAATTTCTACAATAATTTGTAATTTAAATAGGTTAAACCTAAGTCACTTGCATAGTTTACAGCGTTATTGTTGATGTATAAAATATTCTGTTCTATGTAGATGATGAACAAAATTGCATATTTAAAATGTATATAGGGTACTAATGAGCTAAACAGATGGAGTTGTGTTTTTAAGTTCACTGGGAAGTACTGAAATAAAGTAACTAACAACATTTGTGTAAATGAAAATAAATCTCATGAAAATCTGAATGGATTTTCTCTTGTTAGACAGAAGTTTGTGCTTGGCACATTATAGCCAAAGGCTGTGTTTTGCTGACACGTCCTGTCAATAGCTATGTCTCAGCTCTCCAAAACCAGTAAGTTAAATGTATAAACTCAATACTAGTTCAAGGGTTTCTGCATAGAGTCCAGCACACAGAAGTGGAAAAAAAAAATAAAAAAATTGTGAATCTCAGTATTCTGGGAAGTACTATCTTCCCAAAAGTATTTCAGTCAAAAAAACCCAAACAAATTAAAGCGCTAGTTAATCACAGTACTGATTCCTCATATAAGCCCTGTAACCCGATAGAAGCAGACACCCATGTCTGCTTACATCCATGGAGACTTCGTGGGACTTCATTTCTCTTAAGCATTCAGTTATGCAGATCAGACTGCAAAGCTGAAGGCTTGAATCTATTTCATCACAAATGATGCTGGTTTGTAAAGCAGCTATCATTAAAATGCCAGGCAAAGGCACAAAAAGTACTTATTTTAAATAAAACATATCTATTTCTCTGTTAGATCCACTTAAGAGTCTTCAAAGTAAAAAATATTTCCCATGGCACCTACTTTTCATTCCTTCTGCCATTCATTTAATAGAAAAGACATTGTTAAGTTTGGACAAGAAAGTTGGGCACCTCGGTTTCGTGTCTAGAGTCTCCAGAACAATAGCAATATGTTTATTTATCAAAGACATTATACTAACATTATTATTTCTCATTTAACTTTTGTCACTTCAGACAGAAAAACGCATTCTATATTAGTCAAAATTAAGCCAAACTTAATCCCAAATTATGCTAAATAATTAAAGTGGTCTTCATAGATTAAGACCCAGTCCATCAAACCGCGCCATACAGACAGCTCTCCAGTTGTAACATTTATAAGAGGACAACAGCCCACATAACAGTCTTAACCAGAGGAAGACTCTACAAAGATCCTAGTCGCAAAAAGCATCACAAGTTTCTAGCAGCAGATACAGAAGATAGTCCCACTCTGCTTTTCCCCAAAATACTAGAATAGAACAAACCCTTCCTCTCCATTACTAATTTTAAAATGTTTTACCTAAATCCATACACTAACAACCGATACCATGAATTTCACTATTTGCAAATTTACATTATCAAACCTGTGGTGCAAAGAACCCACCTAGAAGTGAGCTAAACTCTTTCAGATGTACTGTCACCATATTCCACTAGACTAATATAGTCTTAGTATTCACATAGGTCAACCCTAATGTTACTGGTACGTGGAATTTCTCAGCTGGAAGTAAGAACTTCCAATATTAGCTGTTTTACACCACCAGCTGTCTCTAGAATACATGCATGCTCCACAGGACTTTAAATCTTAATGCCAATAAACTTGTACACACTAAACTGAGAGGGAAAATCACCTTTTGAGAAGCTCCATAATAATATTACAGAAGCATGCGTTTCTTCAGGTGAACAATTTAGCTTATAATGTAGCTTTTCACATTCTTCCAATTTTTCTTCCAAGTTTTTTTAATCATTGTGGTTCTTCAAGTAGTAACTTACCGACTTATGTTTTAATTTCATAATCCATTATATTAGGGATTTTCCATAAATAAATTATGTTTGCAATACAGTAGAAATTAAACACATGTGGACAAGAAGGACAATAACAGAAAAATAGATTACATATATATTTGTTCTCTCAGGCCTTAGTTAGCCTGAGGAGCAAAGACAGAAAAAGTACATGTGCACATGGCAGCTAAATACAAGAGGTCAGAGCCTCATGTCTTTTAGCTTTATTCAGTTATATGAGCTCACTGACTAACTACAGGGATATTTGGGGAAGAGGGGCATGCAGACATCCAGAAACAACTGCGAAGAAAATACTTTTGGAAACTGAATACACATGTACATTCAGCTGAGTATTCATCAAGAAAGGCCATGACAACTGTTTTCAGGAAATCGTGCAACTGAACAATTAATTCTGTAGAGTCTTCCTTAATCACCGCAACAAGAGTGTGGTTTGCCTGCCTCTGGTATGAATCTGACTGTACCCTGTACCAAGAGCCTGCAGATCCCAGGAGATCCACAGCAAAGGAGCCCTCCTGAACTCTGGGGCTTCCCAGCACAGCCAAAGCTTCTGCAGATGACAGCTGTCACTGGACACATGCATGAATCCCAGACACTGGAAGTGAACACTGCAAAACTAACGCTGCCCGAAGGTATGCAAACTTTTTATGTAGCGGGACAGATTTCAAGTCTCGATTGGATCATTGCTTTATCTAGTCTGATTTTAAGTACAACACAAGAATGCCTTCAAAATTGATACAGGTTAGCACCATTTTTCCACCTCTTTCCTTCACAAAGAAAGCATCACCAAACTCATGAAGAATGACTGCAAAAGTTCTATCACTTACAAGGACGAAATCTGATATGCGGACTCCAAAATGTTTAAGCATGACAGGCCCAGGTACATATTCCTAGCAAACTTGAAAAGTATTGCTGAAATCTGTAAGCACAGCAAATAAACAAAGCAACCAGATCCTATTCAAGAGTAAAGCCATAGTCCTCTGTCATACATCTCGTACCAACAGGGACGCAGCTCATCAGAAATACGACATCTCTGCCATCTAAAACTTCTTGGACCAGACTGTCACATGTTTGCGGACAGAGACAGGTCACGCTCCAGGTAGACTTGCACAGCAAGACTAAAGCCGCGATCTCTGGGTGCCACATAGCTACTTGTTCTATCATTGTGCAAAAGCCCTCACAGCTGCTCTGAACAGTTTACAAAAACAAAGTGATCAGAGGGATGATTTAGGTTTGCAACATAAATGCCTTCCCTTTTTACGAGCCAGCTTAACGCAGACATTGCTGCACTCGTCCCAGCTGAGGTTTGGCAGGGACTACGAGAGGAAAGACCATGAAGAGGGAAAGTGTTTAAAGCCCGACTAATTTCTCCTCAACTCCTACTGGTCCCCCCTGCCCTCCCAACCACTTCCAGCCCGGCACTTGTTAGCAGCTGGAGAGAGGTCCCTTGCAAAAGCCTCCTCCGAGCAGCCGAGAGGAGACTCGGCAAAGACAATTCGAAAAAATAACATTAAATTAAGTACATTTTCACAAGTCGGCACACTTCACCTCCCTTACACCAGGAACAATGGAGAGGCGGGCGGCGGGGGGATACGGCCGCCCGGCAGGACGGGGCCCGGGGGTTACAGGCTGCCTGTCCGTCCGTCCGCAGCTCCCCCGGCCCTTTGTCTGTCCGTCTGTCAGACATCCCACCGGCAGCGCCGGCCCCTTCCCCACCTC
>VXAK01020759.1:41027-76749 GCA_013399435.1 Arenaria interpres
CGGGCCGGGGCGGGCCGTACCGGGTTACGCGGGGGTCAGGGGGCCGGCGCGGCCCCGGGAGGCCCCGCCGAGCGCTGCCCCCCGTGCCGGCGCTGAGGGGAGGTGGGGCGGGCAGGGGCCGTGGTGCCGGGGGAGGGGATAGCCCTGCCTCCCCGCCCCGGTGTCGCTCCGGCGGCCCCATCGCCAGGTCGGGCCCTGTGTGCCGGGGAGAAGGCTGAAGGAACCCGCGCTCCCCCGCACTGGGCCCGGTTCCCCTCTCGCCGGTCCCCTCACGGACCCCGCTTCCCCCCCCCCGCGGTGAGGCCGGGGCGGAGGGGTGCGGGCCCGGTGCAGGAGGCCCCAGGCCACCCGTGTGCCCACGGAGGTGGTGGCTGTGGGACTCCCGGGGCCTCCCGGTCCATCCAGGAGTCCCGAGATTGAGGTTTCTGCCGTGTGATCCCCACGGTCGTGATGTCCTCCGTGACCCCACGATTTGGAGAATCGCTGGGGGCCAAGTCTGGTTCCTTGGAGCAGCTCTCCGCCCAAACCGTGCCTTGACAACTTTGGCTGTGCCTCTTGCATCTCTCCACTTCACCTCTTTTGAGGGGTTACCAACGTTTCCACGTCTCTTCTAAACAAAGTCTGGCGCCCAGCAGCGCGCTTAAACACGTGCTTCACCAAATTGCCTTATGTCACTTGCGTATAATTAAGCATGTGCTGAAGTGCTCTGCTGGATTGAAGCCAAAATCTGCAGAAGTTCTATCGGGTAAAATTTACCAGCTTCATCGGGCTTAGCTTTGTGACTCATTCCAGCAGCAGCAGCCCAAAGCGTTGTGCGACGGGCTTAGTTATTCCCGGGTTGTCCTACGGGATCACCCTGTCTCCGCCACAAGGCTTATGCCCTTCACTCGGGACCTGCTAGAAGTAAGATTCATCTGGCTGGTGAGTCAGCTTTACGTAGGGTTTCTAGTTCTTTTAATGAGATCCATTAATAAGGTTCTGCATCCTTATGCGGGTCACAGATTGTGCCATCCAGTTACAGTGTAATAAATTGCATTAAGAAGAAAATATTAATGACATTAAGACCCAGTTTCAAGGCCTGCCCTGACCTTATGCAATCTGTGTATTTCAAAATAATTGCATTGAGTGCTTGATCTGTATGAACAGAGGAAGGAGTTAATAAAATGTGGCTGCATTTCATGCAGTCATTTACAGTTTTACATACATACAAGAAGTGTCATTAACCTGCCTGCTGAATAAAATGGGAAACTTTTATTTTCCAAAAATAGAGTTTTAGAAACTGAAGGAAGATGTACATTTATGCAGCTATGATTTTTTTTTTTTCCTTCAAAGACAATTAATTTGGTGACTCTATTCATTTTTACCTGTCAAAAAAAAAATCTTTTGAATTTCATTAAGTCTGAGTCAGGAAGCTCAGCACTAAAACCTTATTTTAAAATACACTGAGGAATTAAAGCTTTTTGCAGGGTGAGCACAAGTCTTTCTCCAAGGACACATCAATTGGAACCTGCTTTTCGAAAAATTTTGTTTGGCAATTAACAGTGTAATATGAAGAAAGATTGTCTTATATTTAAAGCAAAGAAGCAAGACTCAGCATATTTGGGCTCTGTTCATTACTCTCCTACCGTTCTTATGTGACCTGAATCAAGACATGCTCCAGTTTTCAAATGTCAGTTTGGGTTAGGGTGGAGGTTTCTGTTGTTGTTTTAAGAGGAACTCAGCACCTACAAATTGTCAAGTTCACTGAGGATCTTACACGGCTTTGTTCCTCTGGAAATCTCCCCCCACGGTGGCAGGAGTAGTAAAGAAACACGTCAGACCTTGGGCCTTTACCTCTTTGCCACCCGTATTTTCAAAGGATGGTAATTCCTCACCGAGTCACAGAGCTCCAGCACCGTCGTCGTTCTTATTAGTGTTTTGACACACATTTAATACTGCAGTGTTTATTTATTAATATTTGTGTTTTGACATAGCAAAATATAAAAGGAGTATGTAAAGTCAGTAGCTTGAGAAGCGTAAAAGAGCACTTGCATTTTGACCTTTTTTTTTTTTTTCTTACACTGCTCTGTAAATAGCAGACAAACTCTGCTTTTCCCTAGGGACAAAATTTAATAGTCTTTAATATAGTCTTCCCTCTCCCCTCTGAATTCCAGAAGTTGCCCACCCATGAGAAACCCCTAAAAGGCAACATATGCACAGCGTGGAGCTGAGCATGTTTCAGTTTCCTTTTTTCAGAAGGGCTAAATAATGAAAAGTAAAGGCACCTTTTTCCCCCCTCCTTTTTCTGTATAAATCCAGAAAATGAGAAAAGCAGGAAGCACAAGCAGGCTATATATTAAAACGAGTGGCTTTGGGGAATTGTTGGAGAATATATGTGTGTTTTAAAAGTTCTTAAACAGGACGTGGCTTCAGAAATAACTGTGCAGCACAAGCAGAACTGTCCTATTTGGTGTCCTCTATGACAAACTGAAGGACTTCATTCAAGAATTTCTGCATCAGGCCCGTAACCTCTAGTGAAGCAGCAGCTTGATCTGGAAAAATTCCATCTTGGAATTTGAGAGAAAAGCGCACCAGTTAGGTAGGTTTTGGAGATGGCCTCTTAGCCTACCTCTTAAAGTTACGTGTTTGTATTTGTCTGAATTTATCTGGCCTCAGCTCAGTATTCTTAGTTCTTCAAGCACACACAATTGGCTTTTCTAGAGTTAAAAAAAAAAATAATAATTTGTTGCACTATTCATGTCTGTATGTGGTTACAGGATCAGGCCAAAGGAAATGTGAAAAGCAATCAGCACATCAAGTATCAGTATTTTTACTGAGTATTTTATAACAATGCTACATCTCAAAAGAAACACACTTGAAGACTGTCAGTGAAGAATTCATGTCAGTAATGTATAGATAGACAACACTGCCTGAAAAATCTTTATGTTCTCAAAAAAAGATATTTACAAACAGAAAGTTCAAAACCAAGGTAAATCCAAGAGAAAGCATGGGGCATTAAGGTGTGAAAATACACAATTCATCTTCCCAAACAATGCTCAACCAGCATTTTTTGTGCCTGTGGAATCATCAAATAATCAAAGTTAGTAACTTTGGTGCAGGGTGAGATTTAACTTGATTTTCAGAGATAACAGATGTGTTCTCCCCCACCCACTTGAGTTATTCTTCTAACGTGAGTGTTAGTTTAAGCTTCGTTATCCATGTGTCTCACCAGGCTACACACTGGGCATCACCTGCAATTTTGCCTGGAAACCCTGTGACAAAAATGAGCACCAAATTACAACTGCATAAAGGAATGGTAATCATCATTGGGACTAAGCCCAGGATGGAGAGTGAGAAATAAATATAAACTGGTTTATGGTAAATGGCTTGTCGCCACAGAAGTGGAAATAAACACTACTTAGTCCTCATAGCAGATTTCTGTTTCATTCCCTGTTCAGCAACAGAGCCAAACACATTTGTAGCTTCAAAAATGCAAATACCCCATTGAATTAAATGGAGCCATCAGATATTGAATAAGAAAAAAACCTAAATGCCTTCTTCAATTTCTCTCCTCCCCTCCTTCCTTGTACCGCTAAGATCCCTGTAAGCATCGCTGATACTAGTACGTGCCAGTGGCACAACGAATGATGCTTCAGAAATGCCTAGATGAATGCCTGGCATTTCAACAGTGGATGCAATCGGGGAATGATTGCTATGGAAAGCTAGAAAATCGCCTTCCATCCATTTTTCTTCCCAATTCAACTATTTCACCAGGGCTTTAACAAGCACAAATATTCAGTGCAGAAAATTAAATGAGTCCATTGTCTGAGCACCCACTCACATTGTCTGTAAATTGCTCCTCTTCATTTCAGCATCCCTGATTGAATTTGTGTTTTAATTATATCTTTTTCCTCTCATAGCAGGCTTTCAATTCATGGTCCCACATAAGCCCTGCTCAATTGAGTCTGCGTTGCCCTGAAGTGAATCAATCATAATGCTCTCAGTCACGTCGTTGTACGGTAGGCTTGTCCTGACATTAACTGATGTAGGGAAGTGTGATGTTATGGTATGTCTCAAAATACCCATGCACCTGATGCGTGTAAACAAAAAGAATTAATTATGGAAAATATTGGTCAGAAGGAGAGGGTGCATGAGCTCTATTCCAAAATCTTTTCTGCTCCCAAATCTATTTAGGGGAGAACACTGTTCAACTTCCACCTGAGCCCTGAAGAAGTCTTCATATCAGATAAGTTTCTAATGCCACAAACACGCCTGACTTGACTCATTCATTTATTTTACAATAACACAGCAGCTTGAAGTGCTTTAAAACTTGAGCTGAAGACATCATAAAAACCCCAGAGAAAATGAGAAGTAATGGCTTGATGAGAGATATACCTGTCTGAAAAAAAAAAAGAAAGAAAGCAAGTCAGTGTCAGTCAAGATGGCTTTGTGTAGACACAAGACATTCAGGTATCTGTAATATATTTGACTCAGTCCCACACAGCATTCCTATAAAATTAGCATTATAAATCTCCAGATTAGAAGAAAAGAGGATGTTTAATGTCCCATGCTGAGATGCCTAATAGGCAGAAAAAGCAACAAAAATGATGATAATGTAGTACTCTAAGATAAATTGTCAAATGACACAATGAGGCAGAATTTAGAGAACGAATTCTCTGCCTTAAAACACAAGCAGAGCAGAAAAACATCCACTCACTCTTACCTTAGATTTGCTGCCTACCTAAGACATTTAAGCTGAATTAACTGCAGGTGAGAATGTAAGAGGGCCTTAAACCCCAGCATGAACATTTTAGAATTAAGTGTAAAGGAAACTAGGGATATTTTCTCTGTAAAAGAGAGAGCATCCATCAGGGATTTGGTGGGCTTTAACTAATGCAATTTAATGTCACACCTTCACTTAATTCGTCTTAATCTTTCCCGAGTGTCCTGCTGCCGCGGAGTTCTTTCGTTTGAAGTATTATGGGGGATCTAATTTGAAAGATAAACATTGGCGGAACCATTAGCTAAAGGCTTGTCCGTACGGGGAGGTTACTCAGTGCAGAGTAACCAGCTACTTCATAGCTTCTTCATGTCAATGCTTTTAGTTTCCATCCAAGTGCTGCATCACACCACCTAATATCACAGAGAGGTTGTGCAAAGCAACTACTGTATTTTAAGTTCAGATTCCCACCTCTTCATGAGTCTGACTTTTACCAGATTAAAAGCCAGACTCAAACTTTTGAAGAGCAGGTAGGGCACCAAGCTGGGATGCAGTGATAATGATGGGAGACTGATATTAAACAGTTCCAAGTTAAAACAAAAAAACTTAAAAAAAAAAAAAAAAAAGATTTTTTTAAAAAAAAAAAAGCCTTTTGGATAGGACATTGATACTGCTGAAAACAATGAAGCCCAAGAGGATGTGCATTCCCAGGGTGACAAGGATCAAGCCGTTATGCTAAATGGGACGTTTCCGTATGTTATTTGGGCGAATAGGAAAGTCAACAGAGTATAGAAATCTGAATCTATGAAAGCCAGTAAAAAGGAAAATCTCAAATTTCAGTTGGCAGAGAAGATAGGGAAAATGAGAAGAGCACAAATGGACCTTGAAGACTAAACAGGGAAAGATTCTTGAAGTGAAGAAATAAAAAAAATCCTTAAAAGGTTGGAATGAAGTTGGTTGAACTCTATAAATCGCACAACACAACAAAAAAGGAAGCGTTTAGGGTTTTGCAGTCACATAATAAAAAACTTCATAGAACTGCCTTTCCTTTGCTGGTCTCCTCTGGTAGTATTCTCAAAAATTGCATCAAAATAATAAATTTTGGAACAAGATGGGCTGTTAATCCTTCTCCAAATGACATAAGAGGGCATCTATGACTCTCAGGAACTGACACAACTGGGCTGCCAGCGAAACTGTGCAGCCACACATCTTCACCTGCAAACCGGTCAGAGTGGTCTTTCGAAACATCGGCAAGACCATGTCTTGGCAAGTAAGGTTTTGTAAATGAGAGTCAGACCTCACTAATCTCTTAGAATTATAGATTGTATCAGTAACGAATAAGGAAAAACATAAGTTTACTTTCTTTTCCAAAATATATTGAACAATTTCTGATGTCAGAATTTGCCCAGAAGACAGCAAGCAGAGAGGAGGGTTAGGTGGTTGCTTTTCATCAGGGCATCAGGTCAACAGCAAAGGCCTCAGCCTTCCATCCTAAATCCATTTCACGATTAGGAAAAGATGAATGCTCAATATGTGATAGATATAAATAGAAAAGCTATGTGTGAATTTATTAAGTTAACCAGGCCCCACAGAAGACTAAAGGCAACTTCAGAGACCTTCCAAAAAGCTAGATGAATGGACAGCATAATGGCCAAGGAATTCATTGTATCTGCATGCAGTTATGCATTTAGGAGAAAAGACAAACCACTAAAATACCTTGCAAATGAAAAATGGCTAAGGTACAGCTTCAGGTGGGGGATTCTTCTTGGCAGGGAAAGGCAAGAAGGTAAAGCTGTTGATAAGTAATTTTCTCACATGCCTCAGCCTTCTCATAACATGAGAAGTGGACTAGCTGGAATTTCTCTAAGGCCAATGCAAAGCTAATTAGTAAACCTGTCTTGAAAGCAGTTATAACATTGAAAGGAACTGCTCGGGACTTGTACCAGACTATTCAGTACTTCAGCTGGAGGATGAAGACTGCTAAATTTTCAGATTGCACCAAGCTGGAGATGGCTGCAAGAACAGGTTTTTCTCCCTTCAGGTTCACCCTCCCCTTGGTAATCTCGGAATAAACTGGAGAAGATGGACCTCATCTCAGTAAGGACAGAGGAAGTGACCTGCGCTGAATCTACAGCCGAGCTACAGGACAGCAGTGTTTCAGAAGATGGTTCAGTAGGGCAGGATGGTTGTTCACGAGCTGGACAGGAACTGATACCATGCAGTTACAAAAAAAAGTGTACATCACACTGCCATGTATGAAACTGCCTGATGCCTTGTAAGACGCAAAGGAACCATTTCTGTTCAGTCTACACAGCGTTGTTAAGATTTCAGCTAGAAGTATTGTGTCTGGTTTGGGAAAGACACAGGCCAGTCAGAGAGGACAGTGAGAATGATGAGATGTAGAAAACATGACCGAAAAGGCCTAAATGAACTGCGCTTGGTCCTGAGGTGAACAGTGAAGGGGAAACATGATGAGAGTTTTCAAATATGTAAGAGGCCACCTCACAGAGAAGTGGAAAAAGCTGTTTTCCCTGCCCATGGGAGATACACAAGATGTAAATTGCAGCAAGGAAACTTTAGGTTAGGTATTTTTTTGCATTTCTAATAGCAAAGGTCACAAAACACTGGGATGGTCTATAGGGCTGTGGAGTCACCAGAGGTCGTTAGGAACAGTTGGAACATACATACAAGGAACACTTCAAGAAGTAACTTGGATCATTGCTTTGGCCCGAAGTGCCACCCAGCCTTGTTTTCTGCTGTGCAACAGAAAGCTCAAGAGCTCCATCTTTTTAGTGTGCAGCTAAAATAAGCAAGCAGATAAAATAGGGTGCAGAACAACAAAAAAAAGGAATATCTTGACATAGATCTGTGGTACAACCTCAAGCAGACTGCTCTGGTCCAGCCATCTCAAAGAGACTGGGAACTTCAGAGGATTCAAAGAGGAGCAACAAGTACAATCAAGGGCATGGCAATTCACAGAAGATTGAAAAGATCTGGATTATTATCTTCAGAGAAAAACAAGGGAGACAGAATAAAAGCACATGAAGTAATGTCTGGTACGGACTGACCAGGAACTTCTGTTCTTCCTGCCTCATACTGCAGAATAAAGGGACCTTCTCTGAACTATCAAACTAGAGGTGGGATATTCAAAACTGAAAAAAAACCCAAACCAAAACAACCTAAAAAAGAAACAAAGAAAGTACACAACAGGAGATAAAAATGGGGAACTTCTCTGCTATGATATATACTAAGCATTGATGATAAAACCAAAACGGTTCAGAAAGGAAATGGCTCACCACCATAGGTATATGAGACACTTTAAAGTCTATGAAAAAAAGTCTGCTTCAGCTTGCCTGATGTCAACACTTTGCACCCCTCTCTGCTGTCCTCCATGGGCCCTTTATGGCTGCGCTCCATCCCTCTAGAGCTGTTCCTTCACAAAATAAGATGAGTCACCAAAGGAAGGATGCAAAGACTTCTGTCACCAGCCGCAGTGCTCCCACCAGCCCAAGGACCGAGGCAAGAACCACCAAACCCACCCTGGCCAGCAGCCCCCTAAACCACAGGGAAGCCACATCACAAGCTCAGCGTGCAATGGGGGAAAGCAGCCAAAAAGCTCAAGTTTCAGATATTGCTCCTTTAAAAGACAGAAAAAAACCCAAGCAGTCCTTCTTTATGGCGCCTTAAGAGGACGCTGTTTATCCCAGTAGGCTGAGAACTGGCTGGTCATACTTGTGCATCGCTGAAGAAATGGAGGACAGGTCTGATCCAAGCACTGTCTGAGATACATAACGCGTCTCGAGCCAAAAAGACTGCTTTGCCCCAAAAGCACTAACTCGAACAGAGTTTGCAAAGCTGTGGCCTTCTTATCCTAAGAAAACTGAGCGTGTGTATCAAGGAGGTGTATCCAGCTGTTTCTCTGTGTCTGGTTTATCTAACAATGAACAAACAGTGACAAATGGTCTCCAACCCGGATGAACAGCATTGGCAGAACCTATAAACTGAAGGGCAAAGGTCTTCTTTGCGAAGTCTTACCCAAAGTTAACTTAACAAACCTATTTATTACTGAATAACTCCAAACATTAAATTTTCAATTATTTATGCATTTCAGCCAGTGCCTATGAAGGACTGAACTCGAAGGGAGATTAATTTAGGAACATGTCTCGGAGACATACCAGACATTTTGCCAGAAATTTGTTTAAAACACAAAGCAAACATCAAGAGACCATTTTCTTGGAGGGAATGTGGTGCTGTGTGTGGGCATTAAGAAAAATGTGATTTTTTTAATGCTGATACATCACAGTATTTCACACAGGGAGAAGATCCCTCCTCAGCTTCTCTCGGTGGGTCCACTTTGGTAAAGAAGGGATGCTGCATATGGAGTGATCTCTCCATAGATGATCTCACGAGTGGCAGCAGTTGTTTTTTAGCATTTTTTAACATTTTATCATTAACATCCTTCACATTTAACACCAGACTATTTTCAGCTAACAGCACTGCTGTGGTTTTCAAACCATACACAACTTCCAACGAGCTTGATGGAAGAGCACCACCTCTCCTGGTGTCCTAGATCTTACAGGCTCTAGAGCATCACACTTGGGACAGCATTTGTGAAGTCCCTTTCACCCTGGCATAAGCCTCTAGAAGGCTTTGGTGAGGAGTAAGGAGGGCCAACTACTTCCTGCAGGTGAGACCCTGGGTAAGGACAGCACACCTTCACGTTTCATGCCCAAGCAGGTTCAGAAAGCCTCAGAGGTCGGTCAGGAGGCTGGACCATATGACACCAGCTCAGAAAGACTCCAAAATACCAATTACCGCCTGCCTGGGAAATCCAGGGAGCCTGGCTGAGCTTTAGGGAGACAACGTAAAATGGAAAGAGGTCAGAAGAACATCAAAACAGTTTGACTGTGGGCTGGGGATATCCCAGACAATAAAGGCTGTTTGGTAAGTGTTGTTTTCCATCTGCAAAGCAGATGAGGGTTCAATGCTGAGAGAATAATTTAAAAGTCAAATGAATGATTTAAAATGGCTTGTAAAAAATAAAACCATGTTTCTTTGTAAAGTGAACTGGCCTTGTTTGCTGGTTGGATGCATGCACACCAAACCAGACAAGCAGATGAAGAAAAACCAGTCCCTGGGTGGAAGGAGGAACTCTTGCCTAGCCTGAGAGGAGCTGCAGTAAATGGTGGAAGAAAATACCCCAGCAGTGCTACAAAGGGGAGGAGGAAAAGGAGCTGGTTGGGGGTGAAAGCACGTAACTGGAGAGGACAAATGGTGACAGCAGACTGCAAAGTTACGGACTGGACTTTTTTCTGGGTCAAAGCTTAGGGAAAAGCCTCGTCCCAAGGCAAGAAGCAGCTTCCCTTTCCTGCAGCCCCTCTGGTGGGCTGAGGAACGTTGTGGAGCTGCCAGCAGTAGAGCAGTTGGTCCTAACTTCCAGGCAAAGATAACTCTCCATTTACAGAAGCCAGAGGCAGGGAGAAAACAGACCCTGATAAAATATCTAGCTGCTAAGCTTGCCAAAATGGCACAAAAAAAAATTAAAAAAATAGAGGCAGGAGATTTTGGGTCACTCATTGAATACAAAGGGCAAACCCAACAAGGTGACCCCAAAATCTATATATCTCTGGGGGGAAAAGTAGCTTTATTCAAAATAAAAAAAATAATAAAAAAAATCAACATATTTTCAAAGACTCCTTATCAACACCAGAAGATGGAAGCTGACAGGATGAAATCAATGCCAGCTATTGGAATATGAAAGCACGATAAAAAGCTATGACTTCCTTTGAAAAAAATGTATATTTAGATGTAGATCAAGGATACTTTCATTTCGTCAGCTTGGCCATTTTTTATCCACTCACTTAACATATTTAATTAAAGATACGGTAGTCAATCTCATTCCTAATTGCATGCAAAGTGGCAATATTTTGCAGATTGGTTTCTGCTTGGGAAATGTGTCTGTTTGTGGTACAGCCCACTTATGTACTAAAATGGCTGCTTTTTCCCCACAGTTTACAGAGAAGTTTACAAAGCTGGAGCTGTCAAAAAATAAAACATCCTGTGCTATAGCTGTGCATACTAATGAGTAGTCTTAATGCTAGTGAATTTTTCATGTAGAAATTAGTAAGTCAATGTCTTTAAAAAGGAAGAAAAGCAGGTCTTATTTAGTGCCAAAGCTGAGAAATAAAGTCATTTGCAGTGAGGATGGTGAAAAAACACAAAACGAGTTCAAAACATCATTTTTCTTTTAAATAAAATGTGTTCTTGAAGTAAATTATGTTGGGAATACGAAAGTTATCTGGATCACAAATGAAAGAACTAGAAGAGTAGGGTGTAGCACAGGGTGAGACAACGTTAAAATATTGAATGCAAAAATAGCAAATCGGGCTGGGTTAAACCAGAGAGAGGACGTCCCCATGCCTTCACCACAGAAACACCGACCATAGGCATATAAAACGGTTAATATTGCAGCTTCAAAGTTTAGTCTAGTGAAAGATGGTTTTCATAATACTTTGGAGCTAGAAGAAGGTGTCCTTTGAAGCTAAAATAGAAAAAAAGGCAAAGGTACAGTAACTTCACTTGACCTCGCAGGAGCGGTCTCCTGAAGGCGGTGAGGAACAGCAGCTGCTCACAGTTACACCAGACCCAGATTCCTACAGGTAGGGGCTGGGGGTGGTACAGCCCTCTAGAACAACACAGAGCAAAGAAACCACGGATGCCACTTGCTGCTGGAAACGGTTAATAAGTCAAATCAAATATTTTAATACATCAAATCATTCCTAACAAATTGGTGTTGTGGTACCACCTGACAGGTTCGAAGACCTGCTTGTGCTGGACACAACCATCAAAAGAAAGTGACGTCTGGCCATCCTCAAGTCTGCTATAACACGTAAAGACACAACCACCAACAGGAATACGATGTTCTCAGTCTCTTGTTGCTGAATTTGCACATTCCCTGTAAGATGTCTGGCTTTTTATAGCTACAACTAAATTAATGAACGAAGGAACATTAACCTCAAATCACCTACCGCAGCCAGGGAATCTAGGGAGGAGGGCGGGAAGGCAGGCAGGGAGCTGCTGTGTTCCTCCCCTCTGATGTGCCTGACCCCACCAGGAGCTGCTGGTGAAAGCACCACCTTGCACGGTCAGGCCGTCCCTTTGTGTTTGCATAGTTTCTAGCGTGGGTCATGGCTTCAGTATCCTGGAAAAAAAACCAAACTTCTTTGCCTGGTGGACACTTTCTCAGACCTACAGTAAAGCCTGTAGCAGCAGACCAGCAGCAACACAGAGCTCGCACCTAAATGAATTCGCAAGTTCATCTTAGACGCACCATTCCTTTTTCCTCTTAGTACATCTTAAGTTTAAAGACATTTTCATCAGTGTGAAGGAAAAAAAAAATCTCGCTCGCTCTCTAGAAAATGAGATACTGGTCATTAAACACTGCACTTCATTTAATTGTCATCCTGTTGTGAGTAAGAGCAGTCATGCTGGCACAAATTGCAGTTTAATTGTTCGCAAAACACTACACAACAGGCCCCCATTTGATCCCAGAGCCACAGATGCAGCAGCCAAGCCTTGAAACGTGCTCTCAAGCCCCGTTTGAGGAGCCGTACCCCTGGAGCTGAATTCAAAACCCCCCACTGGCCATTATCCCCTCTACACTGCTGGCTGCAATGTGCCCAGGTCCTGCATCCCCCCGTGTCCTGGCGTCCCCCCACCCACAGGTCACCAGTTCACCAGCAGTCCCATTAGACTGGAACTGGTCTCCTGCGATGCTGCACTTCCCCACAGCCTCCACGCAAATGGGCGCTCCCTCATGCAGATGGCCGGGGGTCCTGACTGTCCCCAGACTCCCCCCAGCACCTTAAAGCCCTTAAATCACTCTTTAAACTGCATCCTCTCATGGGGACATTTCAGGTCACATCACAGCCCACCAGAAGCTACCAGCAACCCAGACTTATTCCCCAGGAACTTCTTCCAACCTGGGAAAGCTAGACGAAGATGCTGCCTGCTGTCACACCACTAAGCACCATGTCAACTTGCAGCTGGGGTTTATTCTAGACCCCTTATAAGATTCCCTGGCTTCGCAGTGAGCAAAGAACACAAACAGCCAGGGTACGGCAAACGTAGCACCGGGCACACTGGGCCACACTGGCTGCAGCACCCTCTTTGTGGTCAGAAATAAAGGATTTCTGCAGCTGAGTATGACGCAGAGGCGGCTGCAGCCAGGAGCTACACCCAGAGAAGCAAAGCACACATGGTTTTGCAGAGAATAAGAGGCAGTAAGAAAAGCTGGACCACGCTCACAGGAAAGGAGGCTGCCGTGGCAGCTGGCGGGTTTTTTGATCACTTGCGCGCTTACCCTGGGAATTATCATATCTGCTACTGGAGAGCACTGGTTAAACTGCTGGAGGTCTCTGGAAGGACAGGGTTATGAGTAGTTGCCATCTGCAGTCACGGCAGCAGTCGCAGAGCAGGGCAATCAGTCCACACAGAGAGCAAGATACAGGCGGTCTCAGCCCAAAAGAACCTTACCTGGCATCTCATTAATTGCAAGGTGGTCACATGCTTTGCTGCACAACCTAAAGTAGCATCCCGCGGCAGGTTTCTCCCTCCAGATTCACAGCAGCGGGCACCAGGCACTAAGCTGGTGTGAAATACAAGTTTAGGGGACGAAGAAGGAACTTACCTTCAGCTTATTTCCTAAGGCGAGGAGGCTGCAGTGGCCACGGTGCCAGGCAGTCCATCTTTCCATTTCCCCTTCCTCCTCCCATAACTTCTGCAGCCGCCCAGCAGGGACAGGCAGGTTTGTGCCTCCCTGGCCCTGAGGGATGCTCTACTGCATCCCCCACTAGAAGATGCCCAAGGAGCAGCCACCCCAACCTTTGGGTACAGTCCTTAGCCTGTGGAGAAAGACTGTCCACAATGGGTGGAAAGTTTGTGTAAGTCAACTTCGTTGGCAGCACAGTGGGACAAAAACCTGGGTCTTCAAACAGCGTTGAAGGATGCCAGCAAGTGCCAGTGTATCTCAAACTGGCACCAGCTTGCAACCATAAACACCCAGACACAATCAAAAGCCCGTGGAGGCTGCTGTTGTCCTGTCCAGGGGATGGGCAGAGAAGACACAGCCCAGGGTGCACACAGGAGCAACGCGGCTGTGCAGCTCCACGGGCCGCACAGCCACCATCGGTACCGCTCGTGCCCACCTCCCTCACCCCTGAGCACAGAGACCCCCAGAAGCCGGGGACAGCCTTTGTGGCAGCCCCTCCAGCTTTTCATCAAGTGAACTGCCAGCAACTGAACCCACCTCTCTCCTTTTCCCACTTCGCACCGTAGGCAGCCAAAGTGGAGGATGCAGGTGGCCAACGAGCATGTCCTTGTCTTTCTGCAAGGATTTCCAATTCATCTGCCCCTAACCTGCATCTTGGCAGCCCAACCTAAAGATACATCACAAATTATTTGCACTGAGCAGCTCCACGAGTACGTGGCTATCGCTCAACGAGCTCCTTCTGAATCTTGGGATTTATGGCCACATGCATGCCACCAGTGCCATGGCCAAGATGGCAGGGACTCACCTGCAGCTTAGCTCCTTTAGCTGCTCTGAAAAATGGCAGGAATGGTAAGGAGGAGGCAAAGAGCAAGCCGCAAGGAGATAAATTATCAAATAATCGGGAAAAAATATAATAATTACAAATGCAAAGAAAACGAGGGCCTGATTGTTGCTGACTTCAAGCAAGAAAGGGAGAGGAGGAAGCACCTCCAACCAGGCTGGAAGAAGTCAGCACAGAAGAGGGCTGCAGGAGAGAGGAGCACCTTGACTACACACTCTCCGCCCTGGGGCGTTTTGTTTGTTTTTTCCAAACAGAAGGTACAAGTCCAGGCTCTGCTCCCGAAGTTCCTGTTGGAGATGGTTGCCAGCCAAGCAGGAGATCACAAACACCTCTCAGAGCAGCTGGAACAAAGCTTTGCATCTGGAGCCACATACGACAGAAAAGCTCAAATCTGTCTGCTCCAAACGTTGAGGAAGTTTGGATGGGGGTGGAAGCGTGATGGCCAAGATCTGCCTCTCCTGTGACAGGTTAGCCATAAGCAAAGAAGTTATTTCTCTCCTTTTAACTCTCCGGGCCCAGAAATGGAAATGGTTTCTCTCGAAGACACTGTCCAGTAGGAAAAACTTGAGCTGAAGGAGTTTATTTTCACAAGAATAGCAAAGACAATATATCAGCTTGCAAGGCAAGGCCAACAGTGACTCTGTATTAGATGGCTTTTGTTGGGTTTTAGATTTTTCAAGGATTTTTTTCGTTAGTCTTTTTTGCATTTGTTTCATTAACCAGTCTGTCCAGCAAGCGTCACTTCCCCGTGAGTGCTGGCGGGTGGCAGAGGTGGCTTCCCCTCGCCTGCCCTCCCTGCCGCGCCGACTGCAACCGACCAGCTGCCGTTGGCAAACGCTCATCCCGTAATGGCAACGGGCAAAGGTCTCCAGATTTATTTCAATTCCCAAAATCCACAGTGAGCAGTCTGCTCTTCAGACAAAAACTAAGAAAGCGAAAGAAGAAGAAGAAACCCAGAAACAACTGTTCACCTTGTGGGAAGCACGCCTTAAATCTTTCTCCTCTTTTTTTTTTTTTTTTTTTGGCTTTGTTTAGTCTAGTTTGGGATTTCTCCACTGGAGCAAAAGGCACTTGTTTGAACAAGGCTCAGCGTGGGTTTGCTCCCCGCGCTCCCTGGCCGGGCCACGGGCACCATCCACCATCCCCACAGCCCTACTGGGGGCTCACCCACCCTGGGAGCAGCACGGGAGCCCGACGGTGGCACGGGCAAGCGTTCGTGCTGAAACGCTGAGATCTGAGAGAATTCACAAAATAGGCCCTGGGAGACAAACAAACGAGGACGTGGCCGTGAACAACATGTTTGGAAGGAGAGCAGCGACGAGCAGAGGCCACGGGGGAGGTAAGGAAGCACCGAGGAACGTGCAAGTGGAGAGAGATCGCGTTGTGAAACCGCATATGGGCTATCCTACTGCCTTCATGCCGACCCCCCCAACCTGCATCCCACTCCCACGAGATCCTCCAGCCCAAGGAGCGACGTTGACATGGGGCCAGGTGAGAGAGGGGACCGTGCGGGAGCCCACAAGCTGGCCCCGGGGCCAGGCCGACCGGCGGAGCTTCACTTTGGCTCCGGCAGGAGCAAACGAGCACAGGTACGGACAAGATTTATTTTTCCTGTCAGAACACATCCATCTGCAGATCAGCAGCTGCTCTGCACACGCCAGCCCAGATACCACCACACTTAACTCTTCTCCACCAGCCCACAGCCGCCCCGCTGGGCAAAACACCTAACACAGCAACAGCACCCGGCTCTCCAGCCGGCGTCTGGTTCCTCAGGGATCGGTGCCCCACGTGTCAAACACATAAACCCAGCTGCCAGAGGCACGCTGCCCTGCAATTTTTAACTTTTTTTTTTATTTTTGAGGGAAAGAGAGAGACAAAGACACCTCTGAGACAGGGTTTCCCTTTCCTAGAGAACGGCAAACCAGCGTTTCTGGACCAAATCCAAGAAGGATCTGTAAAATTCACCGTTTCTAATTTTTACAGCAAAAAAAGAGGCCAAAATCTTCAAAAGCAAACCCACAGCCAGCCACTGCAGCTTCTGTGCCTTAGTTTGGGTAGGCTACATCTGAAATCTAATTATCTCTCTGCAACTCCCTGTGCAGTCAAGGCAGACAGAGAGGGATCTCCAGGGAGCAATTCCTTCAACCTACCTTAAACACCTACCTTGGGACGCGACTGACTCCCTCTCACACCCAGCACCCAGGGATGCTACACAGAAATAACTCCAGATCCCATCTTCTGCAATGCACGGGCCAGACTGCCCCTTCACACATTGCAGAGGAGCTCGTCCTTCCAAATATTACCCACTTCAAAGACTTGGAGACGAATAAACATCTTCAGTGTGTGTTGACCCAAGGGATTAGCAGCAATGGTGAGGTGAGTCAGTGAGATGAGGCCATTTCATGGTTTGCACTTTATTTTCCTCCTTTTTCCTCCAGGTTATGGCAATCTCATAGCTGGACTTAATGTTTCCATGCAGCCACACAACAGTTTGCTTTTCCATTCCCTTGTTCAGGGGTAGCTGTCAAGACGTAAAGAGAATACGACACACTCTTAACAGCTGGTCGGGGAAGCCCACCTCTTGCCTGCTGCAGCGTGCCACGTCCCCAACCTGCAGCAGAGAAGGTTTCCTCTGTGAGGAGTGAACGCTGGTCACCACTCTACAAGAAAATCAGTGGTTTGGAAGGCAAGCGTTGACTCAGCATTTGGAGAATTCTTGGTCAACCAAGCCAGAGAGGACTTGCCACCCACTCTGTAAGAAAGAAGGGGAAAGTGTCTGCAAGGGACATGGTTCATATCAAAGCTAAGGAGTCTCCGTTGCTTTCAAACACGAGACAAAAGGACAAAGTGCCATTGGCTAGAGACAGAAGAAGAAAGGGCAGAAACACAGATGGTGAGAGGAAAAGCACTACTGAACGTGGTTCCTCAATGCAACCTGGCAGGCAATCCATGCTGCCTACTGAGAGCTCTTCAATCAAAACCCACTTCTTTCTGGACAACAGAAGAACATCCTTCAAAGAGGACAGTTCCTGTTTCTCTAGAGCCAATATATAACATGTGACTAGGCTTAAAATTCCAGGGACAGCTGGTTAAGGAGTCATCCGAAAAGAAATAGTACCATCCACACCAAGGTATGTCCCCGGAGACTGAGTGCATCAGTAAGGACTTTGGAGAATTCTGCACAGCATGAAGAAGCATGCGTCTCTGCTGTGTTTCTTGAGACTCTTCCCATCCTTAATCGATGAAGTTGCACTGTAAAGTGAGAGATTAAGTTTTCGTGTCACACTGCTGGAGGGGAGGCTGTGTATCATGGATGGCCATCATATCAGTAGAAGCCACCCCAGTTTTTTGAGCAGCAGGCTCAGGCAGACTAAACAACTCGAAAGGCACTGAACTAGCATGAAGGGAGGATGGAAAGGAGCAGCCATTGCGCCATGACGTTCAGAACAAAAGCGATGAAGGGAACAGGCCGGTTGCCTGCACAGTGGTGCCACAGCACGGGTAACACCCAAAATCAACTCTTATGACACGTTTGCAGGCACAAACTTGGCACAGCTGTGTTACCAATGCCTCATGGAAAGGTTCACGTGCCAAAGCATTAACACCAATGGACAGCAGAAAGGTAGGGGGCAAGAGAGGAAGGGAAGGGGCACCCTCTGGCAAAGATGGTAGGAACCACTTTTGAATGAACAACTGTGTCAAGCCACGCAGCTCAACATGCCCATGACACCAAGATGTGCCTTCTCACCTCACACAGACCACTCCAACCTGAGCTGCCAACTCTCACCTCTGTCACTCAGGGCCAGGGCTTTTGCATCCCACGTGCTGCTCCTCCAATGGAAAAGGTAACCCCAACTCAGCCCAGGAGCAGGGCCATCTCCTAACCACAGCAGGTTCATGTGAAAGGCAGTCCTGAAGGCCAAATTTATAAACTCTTCCACCAGCTGAGCCTGCATTTGCCAAACTCAACCTCATCCAAAACTCCAGCTGGGCTTGCAGAGCTCTGTGGCCTCTTTCCCCATGCTTATCTCCAACCCTGCTGCTATTAATAGCTCATTTCCCCTCTATATCCTTTTCTGCCTACTCAAAGTGGGATCTTGCAATGCAGAGGTTATCAGCTCCCGAAGACACTCCTACAGCAGCTCACCACCCTCTGCTCACATGAGACAGGACAAAAATTTGCCAACACCCCTAAACCAGGAACCTGCTGCCCTGCCACCCTCCAGGAACATCTCCGTTAGGCCCGGCTTGCCAATTCATGTGTGTTTGCCAGGGTATTTGGTACCACAATGCAAAAGCCATCCCACTCCAGTAACGGGACGTAGAGAGGAAGGAGAAACTTCACCTGAATTGAGTCAAAAGTTCTCCAGGACCATCTGCTGAGGACCACCACCGAAACATCTGTCCTGCTGCTCACAGGTTTGCCAGCAGTACGGCCCCACTCCCTGGTCTACCATCTCTTTCATTTAACTCCAGCACAGGAAGCTCCATATTGGACATCAATGTGGGATAGAAAAAGGAAATGTTTTCAAATTTAAAAGTAACATGAAACTGAGCAACCACTAAATTGCCATGTAATCGCAATCATTGTATTTGTTGGAAGGAAACAGAAAAAGACCCAGCTAAGCACTATGCATTTAGCATTTTAAAGCTAAAAATAGCAGTGACTACATCAGCAGAGGGAAGGAGTTTGAACAGAAAGAGAATGATCACCAGCAATTATTTCCAAATATTTTAAGTAAGCGCCCTGGAATTGGAAAAAGCAACACACGTTAAAATCTCTATCCTGGCTTAGAGGAGAAATAGAAACAGGTAAAGTAGTATAGTGGAGCGGAGAGGAAGGGTAAAGCCAACCATAAAGAGAAGTTAGAGCTTAGGAAAGATCAATTATTTGTAAGGAAGCAAGATGTACTTAGGGAAGATTTAACACCGAGACGGATTTTAGATTTTGAAGGAAGGATTCCTCATCTCCTCTAATAGTTTGGCTTCTCAGACCAAATGGGGTCTCTTGGTCCACAAATGAACCCCCTCCTCCTCTGCCAGTGACTATTCCTGGCATTTTACATGGTGCAAAGGTTAATTAAGCACTTCAGTTCTGAGATGTCAGAGAATTTGGTCATACTTCAGCAACAGCAAAGAGTTATAACTTAATTACATGAAAACTACATAAGGATATTAATTTCATTTCATTTAGGAGGATGCTAAAACTTAATCATACCCTGTGTGCACTCTTCAACCAGAGCTGTGCATTACCTCCATCACGAGGAGGTGACTTCTCCTGAGTCACACCCAGGGCGCAGCGCTAGACACGAGCTTCTTAAATTAATGCCTTTATCTGCAGATCCATATAGACTCTTCTCAAGCTTATAGAAGTCCTGACATAAGACATCTCTGAACCACGGACACTGATTTTCAATAAGTCTTGAATTTCAGAAGAAATTCCACAAGGGTGGGAGAAAGCTCATATTTTGCCTATTTGTAAATACATATAATTAGAGAGTGGATTATTATAGGCCTGTAAATCTGAAAGAAACCCCTGGGAAAATGACAGTTGATGTGGAGTTAAAAGACATTAGCGCCAATTGACATGTTCATGGAAAACAGATCTTCTCAAATTGATTCTTATTTTAATAGATTTCTGTTCCCTTGGTAGAGCAATAGTATTAATGCAACAATCCACTGTCCCGCAGCTTTCTTCACGCAGGTTGGGCCAGTCCTGCTCTGAATAAGGAAGCAGAGACCCAGCCTAAAGCACCTTAAAATACATTTAAGTCTGGCCAAAAGCTTCAGGATGTCACTGGAAATGAGAATTCTTTGGGGTCCTGCTGGGGTCTTACATTGACTCCATGCACGGTTAATGTCTTTACTAACAGCCTGGGCATTACTGAGACCACGGGTGATGGAGGTGAAAAGATAAAGGAGCCGCTAGAGGAAGAGGAGGCTGTGCTGCTAAGAGTCACCTGATGGAAGCAAAGGAGCAGCGGCTTGGTGCCAGACCTGGCATGGCTCCATACAGCCCCAGTGTGGTCAGTCTGGGAGAAGACCTGCTCTAAAAGACAGCAGGAGCTCCAGATGTGGCTTGAAATGAGCAGTGGCTTGTATGTGGCTCGAATGAGCAGCCTCAGGGGCTGATGTGACCCATGGAGGAGAGCAGGGAACGCCACACAGGAATGGGAATGCTGCTGGGGCTGCTGCAATGCCCACTCCAGTGTGGGAAATGGAAGTGTTCAAGACCAGGCTGGATGGGGCTTGGAGCAACCTGCTCTAGTGGAAGGTGTCCCTGCCCGTGGCAGGGGGGTTGGAACTAGATGATCTTTAAGGTCTCTTCCAATTGCAACCATTCTATAAATCTATGAAATGCAGGATGGGAGGGATGTGAGGCTCTGCTGCATGGCGCAGGAGGGATGGTGCTGCTGCACAAGGAAGGAGCCCGTGGCTTTTCCCCACTGCCCCCTGAGCATCCAGCATCTGCAGGGCCATTAGAGGTGAGCAGGCAGAAGCCTACCAACGCTGCTCTTGGAAGATAAAGCAGACAAATGAAACTGGAAATAAACTCTATGCTTTTAGTGTCTGGAACAACCATAATGAGATTCGGCCTCTCTGTCACCAGAAGTTCAAAGCTGGGACCAGAGAGCACACACTTCAGAAAAAGCTCATTCAAAGCAGCACTGGGCAAGGGAGACTTTCCCATCTCTTATAGGGAACTACAATTAACGTAGTCACAGATCACTCCTTCTGACCATGAAACCAGCACTGCTTCCAAGTGGTTATTAAATAATAAATAAATAAAACCACTGCGAGCTCAGAAACCTGTGTTTCAAGACCAACTCACAGCAGCATTGGTCTGGTGTGAACGGTGCCGGAGGAACCTGCACACAAGCTGCAAATCACAGTGTAATACACGGCATTACTAATAGCAACCTACAGCAAGATAGGAGGAATTCATCACTACACCCTGCATGGATACCTGCTCCAGTATAACCACCCCTTGGCATTTAGGCACCCATTACGCTTTGGCTAACAGACTGGCAAGAAGGGAGTAGGTGGCATTTGCCTCCCTCCTGCCACAGAGTTTCATTCCGGCCCCTGTGAGCCCGAGCTGGGGACCCACAAGAGGGCGGTCGGGGCTGCGTTTTCCCTTCCACTACACCATTTTCCACCTTCGCATCCTGGGGAGGCTCACCACAAAGTCCCTCGCCATCCTCTGCGGCCACTTGCAGCTATTTCCTGTAGAGAATGTAATGGGTGTTACCATATGCCATGATACATACCGATACCAGAAGACGTTTACTGCAGACGAAGCAGCTATTTATTACTGGCAGTCCCAGGGATGTTTGTGGTATGTGGTGCAGCCCAGTTTAGAGCTGCACCAGCCAGCAGGCCCCCAGATCACAAGGCTTATCGTGCTGGTGTTTGTAGGATCAGGGTGTCCGCAACATTTATGCTGGGCTTTTGAAGACCGCAGCTTCTTCTCCTACTTTATTTATTCAGAAAATTCAAAGAAAATTAAAGATAGGTACAAAACATTAGACAAAATTAAATCTCTCTGAGTTCAAGAGAAATGTTACACCATTATCAGTGTTGAACATTGCCTTAAGACCACGGTCACCACCACAAGTTTCATTCAGACCTAGACTCTATCATTATATTACCATTAGTATTATATACTTGTGTCTTTGACAGCTCTGGAAATTTTGCTATCGCCTGTTTCTACCTGCCTCACTTCTTCCCTCCCCTCTCCAACAGAAAGGCCAGGCAGTGTTGCTTTCCCCTTCTGCTGTACAGCCCACAGGTACAGCAGCTTTCCAGCTGTTCTCCTCCCTAGTTCCTCCACCCATCCCATCCCTGCTCTCCCTCCGGCCTGTTTGCTTTCTCTTCTCTCCTCCTTACCTCCTCACTCTCTTCTTTGTCTCTCCTCAAAGCCATGTCTTCCCTCAAGTGCATGCAGCTTAACCCCCCCTTGCCTCTCCCAGCATGGTGCCATCTCCCCTTACCACCAAATACTCCGCACTTTCACCATCCAGAGATGTTTTCCTCCAAATCTACCCAAGATCCTTTCCCACGTGACTTTGCTCTGTGGTTTACATACCTTCTACCACCAGTCAAAGCAAAATTATTTTTTGTTTTTTTGAAAGAAAACACAGTATTGGGGAAGGCAACTCTACGCCAGACATTCATAGAATCATTCAGGTTGGAAGAGACCCTTGGGATCATCGAGTCCAACCATCAACCCTACTCTACAGAGTTCTCCCGTACACCATATCCCCCAACACCACATCAAAACGACTCAAACACATTTAGGGATGGTGACTCAGCCACCTCCCTCATTCAAAAGCAACTAAAAGGCAGCAAAAAAACCAAACAAACATCCTGCATTCGACCTTACAGAAGTCACAAATGCAAAATCCCTTCAAGAACCCTGTATCGTGTGAAGAGGGATCAGAAAATAGCAGCCAGAGAGTCACAGCCCTTTGTTTATGTGGGCACTCGAGGCTCTCCGGACTGCCCAAAGCAGGAGGAGATACTCACCGCAGCCACCCTGCAGAGGAGACATCTGTAAAAGGGATACATGTAAAACCCCCCCTCATCTCAGCTGGCAGGACACTGAATCCTCTGCTATTTAAAGAGAGACATTTCTCTGGCTACCACAGCCCCAGAGAGCATCCTACCCTCCCCGGTGGCCACCCACTAGAGGGAAGCAGCTCACGCAAGTTATTCTCCTGCAGTGCCAAGGTCTCCACAGGAGCTGGCTCGAGAGCGCGCATCCTCCGAGAGGTACCCCTCGCCCTCAGAAACCCCAGGACCCGCCAGGCAGGAGCGCTGCGACTGCAGGGCTTAGAGCAGACCTAAGGTCTGCTGCGGTGGCAGCAAAGGGACTGCTCAGAAAGGTCAATTCTCAGAAAGGCGACCGCTTTTGGTGGCGATTCACACGTGTGCTGTACTCGGATTTGGCACTGAACCCTGTGCTCCCGTTTCACTAGCTCTCATTCCACCCGCTTCCGTTGTGTTATTTTTGGGGGATTCTCGCTACACAGACCGCGCCGCCCCGTAGAGCTCGAGGAGCAAATATAGGACGCTGGGACCAGGGACACACCGGAGGACACAAGGAAACACGAATTAGAGCCCTGCTGTGCCATTGCAGGGTAAGTGTGGGGGTGCGGGGAACTCAGAGAACTTCCTTCCCTGAAATCCTTTAGAGGGCATCAGAAACTGCTTCTCCTCTCTTCAACAAAAAAGCACAAAAGAATTTTGGTGGTAGGGAGAGTCACAGAATGGTTAGAGTGGGAAGGGACCTTATAGATCATAGAGTTCTAACCCCCCTGCCCTGGGCAGGGACACCTCCTACTAAACCAGGTTGCTCAAAACCCCATCCAATCTGGCCTTGACACCTCCAGGGATGGGGCATCCACAACTTCTCTGGGCAACCTGTTCCAGCATCTCACCACCCTACAGGAACACCAGGTCTCTCCAAGGATGCAGCGCACACAGCCCAGCCAGCCACGCTGGGACCTCAGCCTCGCTCCGTTGGCTCTGCCATGTCTTTGGCCACGGCCACCACTTTCCTCTGGCTCACCTGCACGAGGAGAGCTCCTCGGTGTGGATCTCAGCTCCAAGAACTGCTCTGCGCTTGCCAAGGCAGTCCCTGCACACAGCTGCTAGGTTAACTCTGCTTTGGCTGACTTGCCAGATACTGAAATAATAAAACACTTTAAAAAAAAAAAAAAAAAGAAAAATAGACTTAATAAAAATACTTTCTCTTTCCATTTCAGCTGGCTCCCTTACCCTAGCTAGGCTTCAGGAGCAGACAATGGTAGCAAATAAAACATACTGAGAAGTCAAGGTCCTGCTGGTAGTGGAGAAGGTCAGGGATGGCACAAACAGCGATAATCCACCCAGCAAAGCTGCCTGGGACAGAAGTGACAGCTCCAGCAGCAACTCGGATGATCCATATAGGTAAGTTTTCATATTCGAGCACTTTTTCTTTTTTTTTGAGACCGAGTTAAAATGGTCTACCTACCTGCTATTATCCTCGAGGCCTTCCACCAATTTTTGGTGCGTACTGGATAATTGAAGGAAGCTCGTCGAGGCAAAGTGGATCGAGTTACCCAAGCTCAACCTGTGCTGTTACCGGAAAAAACGCAGGCTTCACAAGTATGTGTTTGTCATGTGGACTCCATTAACCACATGGAAACAGCCATTAACTAGATGATATCCCCTTAATAAGTTAAAAAGCTAGAAGAGGGGAAGAAGCCTTCGCTGCTTGCTAACATCCCCAACCGCATGCAGTACTTCTCTGCAAACAGAAGAAACCAAGTTATTCAGAAAATCCTTACCCTGCCTTTCACCCAATGTCCGTCAGACAACGCAAACCCTTCTCGATCGCATCCGTCTCTTACCCAGATGAAGACATGCATGAAATTCAGACGGCTAGTTCTGCTTGGGCAAAAACACAGCAGGGATCAAAGCTGGCTTGTGGGAAGCATCCAAGTTTGGCCTTAAGACTATGTTCTTCAGCTAAAAGGTAAATAAGCCGGTTGTGGGCAATTTACCTCTTAAATTATAAACGCACGTTTGGAGGCCATTGAAGAGCTAAAGCGGACAAGAACCAATTTCAAGAAATTGAACAGCAGTTCAATTTGGGAATTCAGAATTGGGAAGACACTTATTTTTTTTTTTTAGAAAAAAACAACATAACAAAAATATCAAAGAGCAATTTTATTTAGCTTATTTGGCACAAAACTTACAAGAACCGTTTTGTTCCCTTTCTTAAATTTAGTACAACTAGCAAGGAAAAAAAGGCATACTAATACATTTAATAAGCTGTACAGCAAGTGAAATGTGGAAAGAGGCACCAGAAAGATCTACCAAAAATCAAAGTGCATGAAAAATACCTACTCTGAGCGCCTCACGGTATTGTATTAAGGCACCACTCCTTTAGAAGGTTTACTGAATACATCAAGTGTGCAACTTCTTGGTTTGGAATGTAAGAGTCCTTCAGCCTGTATCGGAACTGGATACCGTGACCTCTGAATGCAACAACGCTTCTCCTCCTCAATGTTACACGGAGAGACCCCTTTCTGCTCCGCATCACCTCTCAGCCAGGAGTGTCACTGTCACATTGCTTTGAAAAAGCCAACAAGGGTTATCAGAGCGACCAGCATTTTACTGCAGAGCTTCAAGCTGTAGTGTACACCAGGCCTACGAATTCTTTACAATGGTTTTATAGAAAAGAAATGCTGCAGAGACAAAAGTGACATGGGACATATCAGTGACTGCGTTATTGGTAATTTATCGAAGGAACTTTTAAGGACTTCCTGGAGTATCTCTTAAAAAAAAAAAAATCAAAATCTGAGTAGTGTTATAATTCAGAATAATTAAATACACTTTTCAACAGAATATTACAAGCTTTCTTTAGGACTAGCAATCAAGTCTGACAAATTCCACAAGACTTCAGGAACTTCAAGTATGTAGAAAAATCCCAATATTAGACAGTGGTAAGTGTTCTTCATAATTGGAAACATTTAATGCAAGTACCTGTAACTGAAATCATGTTTTACTGATGTGTGTATATATATATATACACACACATATATATACACACACTGAAACAGACACATACGCACACCGAAACATCATTACAAGAGCCAAACAGACACCTTGGTTCCTTGTGGATTCTGCACATCACTGCTCTTAAGTACTACAGAAGTTGCACCAGGTTTGTTTTTTTTTTTTTAAGTTCAGTATCTTCATTAAGAACTATTCTTTAAAAGAAGCAAACAGCTTCAGTTACAAGAAGAGGTACCACAGGCCAGATTCACATCTAGTGTAAACAGGTTCCAACCAACCAAACAGAAGTTGCATCCGCTTCTTACCAGCTTTGACTTTGGTTTTGCTGCTCAGCTGGATCACCAGTTGCCTTTACTTGTAGGAAGAAATCTGATAAGAAATCAATGCCCATATCAAAACTTAAGTGGGAACCAGTAAATGCAGAATATTGGATCAAACCATTGTACAACACCTCTACTGTAGAGAGTTTCAAACATCTCAGGAGCGTGAGACTGCTTAACCCAAACTCTGGAAAAGCACATTTCTCTATGGACATGCAAAGGCATTTAAATATGAACCCTGGGTGTTACAATATTTCATTTTTTTGTCCCGTTTTTGGTGTAGACCTTGAGAATACAACTGTGTCCCCCATTATAAAACCAAAGCACCCTTGAGCATTACAAATTCTAAACAGCAAGGGCTGAAAAGAAGGGCATCTGGAAGTGATCTACACATTACAGAGCATGGTGTTTCACAAGTCTCAGAACAGTTCAGTTCATACTTTCTGGGATAACTTTCCCTATACCTTTGGCCCAATACAGAGCTGTAGTTTTCAGTAACTCTTTTACCCCTGAATTATTTGCTACCACATATAAAACACGCCACAGAAGTGGCAGTCAGGGCTAAACATTTAATAACATGTCCTTTTTGTCCTTTATTAACAATTACAATCAGCAGAAAGAAAAACTATTCACTCAACTCATTTATTTCATGATTTATATGTAAGTCATGTAGCAACTTAACATTGGTGTTATACATTTGTGCTTCCGTTCTCTGGCACTTGGAGGAGGAATTCATTTCCAGAAAATCACATCTTGCTGAAGCATTCCTTTGCATTCGTCCAAACTTGAATTCCCTTTAAGAAAAAAGTAAAAAAATCAATAGGAGGAAGTATACTTTGCTTGCAAACCTCATTAACAGACTTTCTTCCACTGAAGACTCTACAAAAAAAGTCCTACAGAACTTGACACAAGAACGAGGCAGAGACCACACTGGAATTGGACCACACTACCCATTATATATCAACGTTAACACATGACAGAGTGGGACAGAATACGTGGGAGGTTTTACGCTAGTGACTTCCAACCTTCTGTGACCACAGTGTTCCTAGTTACTGGAAGTTTGCATCTGATCCCCTGCTGCTATGACATACGCACTAGCCTGGCCTTCCACAAACATACCTTTTTGCACATGCTAATCTGCATAACAGCATAGCTTATAAGTGCCTCCTTCAAATCATGATTCTTCTGTTCTTTAAACCGTTCAATGTCAGCCCAGGCACTTTTCACAAAGTCTCTGGAATTAAAAGCAACATTTCTGTTAGTAGGTGTTTTACAAGTTCCACCCTGAGCCGATTTTCCTTCCTCAGAACCCTCAGCAGAGAAGCTACATGTGACAGAGCACTCCAATTTTCAGTCAGTAAACCAAATTCTGTAGTTGTTATGCATCCCACAGTGTCCTCATTTTATAATTGGCACTACTGTCCAATTCTCCATCTTCTCCTTAAAGGTTTTTCATCTAGAGGATCGGTTTCACAGGATGTGTTGGGTTGTTTGTTTTGGGATATTTTTTCCCAGTAACCATCACCGCCATAGAACCAGCATAATTCAGAATATACTTTTCTCCTCAGATTCTGTCGGGACAACTAAATATCTTTGTGCTAACATTCAGCACGCAACATTGCACATTTCTTTGTCAATTGCCAAGTCAGAATCTTGGTCTTTCCAACGTGAAAACTCACTTGTCATCAGGATTTCAGATACTCACATACAAACAAACATTTGCAATGCAAATTTTACTTGGACAATTAACTTCAGGTAGCGATTTTATTGGTTTGGTGACGTGTCTTAGGTCTCCTTAACTAAAATGGAGGTAGATTTCTGTAATTCATAGCTTTTGCTTCTGCTAGACTATACATACAAGGCAAGTATTCACTTGAAAATTCCTTCCAGAGCTACAAAAGCAGATCTCCAGTACTTCTGTCAAAATGATTAAGAAACTGCATTTGCTGAGCATCTTGTTGTTTTGAACTATTCATGAACTAGTCTTATCTTTCCTGCTCTAATCCTAACCTATCAGGAGATACCACGTTTGCCCCTTGTGTCATACGATGAACGTGTTCCGAGACAATCCCGTTGCTTTAGGAATGTTAGTTCCTATTTTTCATGTTTGCATTCCTGAAGAAAATTTCATTAAAGCAACGAGAAGCAGTTACTCAAACACAACTCACCAGAACCTCTCATCTATTTCAAACAGGAGTCAGTTGTCCCCCACGTAAGAAGTTGCAGAATATGAGCTCAGGACCCATACACATAAACCAAACTAAATACTGTATTTGAAGCAAATCAGCTTTTGAGTCTTAGGCTATTCAGCTGCAGACCTACAAGCCCACCTGCTAAACATATTACTAGCTGAACATAAAAGCATGCAAGTCAGCCATTAGAGTGGGCTCAGTAACTGGGAAAGTCATCAGGTTTTACATAAGCCATACGCTCAGACCAGAAGCTAACTGCATGTACTGTACTTTATTTCACAACTTGCAGCTGACAGGAGCTTTTATAGACAGCTCATAAACACTAGGAATATATTAAAAACACTTATAAAATGCAAACACCTTCAAGAGCATCCAGTCAAGGACTTTTGCTAAGACATGCCCTGTGTTTTCTTTGAAAAAGTCAAGCCCATTTACCTGCCTTCCAGATTTTTAGACTTAAGTTGTTCTTCTCCTTCCTGTATCTGCTCTTCTAGAACCTTTATCTTCGCTTCCCTCTGCTCAGGGGTTTCCTGCCCGAAGAGCTTGCTGGTCATCCCTTTCAGGGAGAACGTTCTCACAGTCTACAAAACAAAAACACTCTAGGTTTGGGATTCTCAAGCACAGCCACAAGTCATTATATGATTTTTAACCAGCATTTGGGCTTTTTCTTATTATTCAACTCAATTTTGGCTTTAACTTCCATTTTATGAATGTCCTATTGGTCAGTAGCTATAGAAGGTACAGTGGCTCACATTAGACTGAGCAAAGTGGGGAGGAAGCAGTTTCATCTTGAAAGTCTTAAGGCTGGTCTGTGGATTGGACTATAAGCGAGTCATTCCACTGACATGGGTAACCTTTTCTTACTGAAGTAGGAAAAAACACAAGTCTTGTGTTCTGTATGAGAAACAAAAGCCATAAAGTAGTTGCATATAGAGCATCAATAGACCCAACACAAATATTAAGAATTCTAAATACTTTTTCTGAAGTTACCACTTGAAGATAATGTATTAAGTATCATTATCTTCAATATAAAGGGGACTAGCCACGTATCAGTAAAAGCCACCTTTCAAAAGGCAGAGGAAGCCTTTCAGAATTTTGATCTTCAGGACAGTTGTTTGCATTATTCTGCTCAAGTTATATTTCCTGCAACCCTTTACGTGCTCAGTATTCACTAAAAGAAGTTTGGTACAAACAGCTTGTATCACAAAAAACTAAGTTACTTTAAGCCTTAGGTGCCTACAGCTTGTATGATACTGCTTTTCATAAGCAGCAGCCAGCAAGTTAGTACTATTTAAATGTCATTCTAAGTTACTTGGCTCAAAAAAAAAAAAATTAGAAAAGAGGCATCTTGGAGAATAAAGTGGAAAGACTCACTCCTGTTGCCAGCTCCTCACACTGCTGTTTCTTAGATGTTAGGTCCTGTGCAGCCATTTCCAAGTCATATTGCATTAGTTCGTGTTTCCTACAAACTGCCCTGAAAAGTAAGCAATGAAAGATCCGTCACATAATGCCTTGTTTTGCTACGTTTCCCTCCATTTAAACTTTACAAACGGAACCATGATTTTTTTTGACAGGCAGCACATTCAGTTATTTATCTAACTTGAATTCAACTGCCTTATCACAGAATGCATCAACTCTGCAAATGCTGTAGCGAAGCAAACTTGGATCAAAGCATAAAGAAAGTTCTTAGTGCACACAGCATTCTGCTCCTCTCTTAAGACTCGCTCCGAGACACTCCCAGCAATACGAGCCCTACCACCTACTTACGGACACCACTGTGAAATAGTTTTACTTAAAATCACAACTAAGACAAAAGGTACCTGGAGATGGTACCTGTCACAGCACCAATGTATCAGTCAATCAAAATTCTTCAAGTTTTATTTCTTAAACAATGAGACAAGTAACTGTGCTCTTAGATTCATATAGCGCCTTTCATCTGGAAAAGAGGAGAGTTTCCTCTGACCACCTGCAGTAAGTCCCAGTCCTGTGTGGGCTGATGATGCTACATCCGTACTTCATCACCGGATGCACATTGGTCTCCCAGGAGAGGCTACTCTTGCTCTGGGTTCCCACACAGCCCCCGTCACACTCACCAACCCCATTCCCTACAGCACCACCGAACCTCGCCAAGACCTTCAGAGCCAGCCCATGGAGAGCACAACAGCTTTAGGTGAAATCTTATAGCATAAAGCAATTTGCTTTTATATCCACAGTTGTAAGGGAGGACTGCCCTATAAAGGCTAGCGTAAAAAAAACCACCACACACACAAAAAAATAAAAATCAGTATTTAGATGCACAACACTGTACAGCAAATTAAAGTTATATAGGGCACTTTGAAACTTCCCAGAATTTGTAATGGCTGTAGCAGTTCTGTTTGGCCTATCTCATTTGAAAGCTGAACATTTCAGCACATTTGGGACATTAGTATACCAGAAGCCAAGGAAACAGTGTAACCAGAGGAATAAACAGCATTACCTTCCACAGCACACCAAATTTAACATTTCTGCCATTTCACTATTGATCAGCTCAGTTCTTATTTTTATTGCCACCCACATGGCAATCAAATATGAGTAAGCAAAGTAAGAGGTGAGAACATGGAGATTCCGCAACATTGACATTTCCACTTCTCAGAGGATAGAAGAGGATACCAACCTAAATTTAACATCAACACGATGTTAGAGGAAAGGACTGCAGCTTCCATTTGAGCTACGTGGTTCTGTACATACCGTAGTGCTTCTGCATAGAAGAGATATTCTTTCAGCTGATCTGCATAATGTTCCTCCTCTTCCAGTATGTCATCAATAGAAGCTGCATAGCTGGTGAAAAACAGCCATAGGTAAATATAAAGTTCCTTCATTTAACCTTTAAGGACTACACATACAGTAACGAGGGAGGACGCTTGTTGTACAGAAACACCAATCACAAAGTAAAACAGCAAAAGGCACTTCCAAAAGGGGTTTTACCTTTGTTTGTAACTAAGGTCTGAATCAGCTAATATAAACACTCCTGCAGGCCAGTTTCTTTGGTTGCTACTACAATTAATCTTTTGACAAGTGCAAGATCTATCATAAGCTTCCTGCTGAAGATGAGGCAGCTTTTATTACAGAAAGGAAAAAAAAAAAATTTTCCTTTTTCCTTTTCTTTAGTAGGCTGTCAATAGGCAGCACCAAGACAAAAAATACACAGAGCAGAAGGCGGCCTGCAAGGCTTAAAGCATTAAGGCATAGGAACGTGAACATCACACCTTCTGAAAAGCAAAGAGGCAGCATTTAAAAGGCTATTTTCATTGTTCATTATTCAGCCTGAGTACAACAGAACTCACAGTGGCGCTCTGAACAGCGTAACGTTAAGTCCTTCAGCTCCTTCAAAGCGTGTTGCCTGGTCTGCACTGTAAGTCAGGCACATCAATTCCGAGCAACAAGAAGTTTAAACCTGCCTTTTAGGGAGAAATCTGAAGTACAAGGGCTTGGACCAACTCTGCAGCTCTCGCATTCAGTAAGAGTTTTATCATACAGGCTGATAACTCCTAAAAATGGCCAAAAAAGCACTTTCTTTTTCTAGTTTTTATTGCTTATTGGACAGTATTTAATAGGTTCTCACTAACCAAGATGCTGTGCTTGGACACACTTGCAGGGACAGGCCGAAAGCAAAGAGGTAACTGCACATCCTACTTGGCACAGTGACAGAAACAGCCAGCAACACAGGGCGTGCGCTGCTGGAGAACCCATCACAAATGCTCTCAAACGATCACAAATCTATTCTGCCAACTCAGTCAGGATTTTCAAGTATGTGGCAATCCCTTGCACAGCTGCAGGCTCTCTGAAGCGAGCATATGTCCATGCTTGTCTAGTGACCAGCACAATGTAACCCAAAGGCTAATTACAGCACCTCTTGGCTTTAAAGTTTTTGCAAAAAGTCTGAGTTTTTCCTTTTCTTCCTGTGCCTCCCCAGTAACTGACTCTATGAAAGAGGAGTATCAAGCTGAAAGGGAACTTGGCAATGAACAAGAAATCCCTCCTGCAAGCTTGAAAAGAAACAACAGTATCACTTAGACCCCTGGGAATATAAGGGAGAAGCTCCTTCTGAACGTTACCATCCTTCTCAGGGCTGCTCAAGAGGGGATCCAAACTAAGGCTCTTCAAAGAGGGACCAACTACTTGCAGAATAACTGGAAGAATGCAGAGCCTGAGGAAAAGTTGTAGACATGCCCACCTGCTCAAGTATGAATTTCTTAAACTTCCAAGCAAGAAGAGGTTTTTTTGATGCTCTGCAAAATTAAAGACATGGCACACCCAGGAAAAGCCCTACCAAGGCTATTGGTGATAAATAAGCATAACATACTAAGTGATGAGCCACAGCAGATCAGTTTAAGTAGAAGGGATAAAAGAACAGGCAGAGCAAGAGTTCACATTATGAATCAAAGTCAGGAAGAAATCCAAACTGTTGAAAACTGTACTTGTTCTGAAAAAATCCTGCAGCCACACAGGTCATAAGTGGCTTGCCCTCTCTATTTTTAAGTTCTGAAGTGCATTAATTTTAGTATAGTGGTTCGATTTCTCAGGGCAGCAGATGGACCACATTTCAGTTTCAAGTAAGTTCTAAGTTTAGAGCACTGCTAGAGCTCATCTGCAGCAGAACAACTCTCCAAAAAACCAACCAAAAAAAAACCACCACCGAACAAAAACCCACCTCACGTAGACAGGGTTTTTAAAATTACACTTAAGTTTGATTTAAGAAAAAAAGAAAAAAAGTAAGACAAGCTGACTTCTGACTGCCTAAGCTGAAATTTAAACAATGGTTTGTCCTAAGCAGGTAAGCAGACCAGGGAAAATCTTAAGGAGAAACACTGCAGTAAAGGTACCTAATATGTTCCCACTTTTTGTGGGAATCATCAGCTAAAACCCCTGTTTTAGTTTAAGCTGCTTCCACCTGTAATGACAGTCTAGTTGATACAGAGATAAAAGATCACTCATTAGTAGCATGAAGGACAGAAGTCAAAGGTCTGACTTTCTTTTTTCTCTTTCATCTTTTAAGTGATAGAATTACAGCCACTCACTTGTGCTTTCTCAGCATACTCTCTTGTTTTCTGTCACTTCAGTACACCTCATCCTGTTATACAACATACACCCAGAGGTGCTTTGGGATGTATTCTCCAAATACTAAGCAGTTTTAGATCATACTAAACAATAACAACTCAAAAGTTTAAATAAACATCTAGTAAAGACTATGGCATATGGGATAGATAGAGAATAATTAAATTACCCTTGAAGTTTAACATCTATAATAGGCAACCTTCTTGAAGAAACTTTCTTCTGCAATAAACTTCTGTCTAATGTTATGGGAACGGTAACTGGACTGGTAAGTTACACTTTCAAGAGATCATAGGTATGATCCTTACTGGTAGGAGACTACATGGGTCACTGAACAAGCTCCTGAATCTCACAGCTGCTGCTTCTTGCTTGATTGTCACCAAAAGATTATTGTTGTACAAGGGTGCCAGAGTAGAAGAGATGACAGACAATGAGAGCTACCTCAGGCTCCATGCAGTGATTAAAGTTACCCAGAAACTTGCTGCCATTACTCTGGATCTTTAACCCTAACTGTGTCACAGTCAGAAACATTAAACATCTTGGATGTGTGGAGAGGATTTGAGCCTCCCAACCGAGAAGTGAGACCCATTTCTTTCAGTTGGTTACACATTTCTAGGTGTTTGACATCTTCGTGTGGTGTATCTGAACTACTGAAAACCTACTTCTGCCTCCTTAACTCCCCTATATTATACCATGTTTTCATAGTCTCTGCAATTTCTGCTTAACAACGTATTTCACCTCTACTTCAATTATTTTTTTCTGAAAGCAGAATGCGATCTCCATTTCTTTATTCTCACCAGAGCCCTCTGCCTAAAAAATATTACAGCTTTTTTTGGGTGCAAGCTACCGTGTTAGCAAAAACACAGAAGTGTGAGTAGATCATTCAGATGGGTTCAAATTCTTAAAGATCTGATAAAACCAGAATTGTTCTGAAAAAGCTGAGGACAGAGCACGGCATGGCTCTTCAAACCCTTCCACTCAAGAAGGCGTAACATCAATTCCAACCCGGCAGTAGTACGCATGCAAATCTGCACTATAAACCAAAACTGGTAACTCCCACACAAATTACACTTTATCAGTAAAAATACTGTATGAAGAAGTGTCAAACAGCTTCCACCTCTTGCTGAAATTGTTACTTATCTGTACTGTGTGATTACAGGACAATCGGAGCAATGAGAAACTATACTGTTTCACTTACTATATATGACGACCTGAAAAGCAGGACGTGCAAGCCCAGAACACTGCTTTTGTGAGCACTCTGAACTGCTAGACTCTTATTTTGAAGACTGGGTTTTGTATACTCTGCCAACTGACTCTGAAGATGCAAAGAGGGAGGATTCTCTACTTTATTACATCCAGTCAGTATTTGTTTCAAGAATCCATTAGAGTTTTGGTGCTGATTAATTAAATTTCTTAACTTTCTGTTTAAGTCCAAATCTGTGTACCATCTACTGCATGGTACGAAATGCCATATCAAAACCAAATGGATCTCATCAGGTCTGTAGTACATTAAAGTTGTACTCCACCAGTTTCTGGCATAGTAGCTTAAAAGAAAAACTGGAAGAATTCCAAACACTTCTACAATTTCAAAATAATAATAAAAAAAGAAACCCCTCTGGTTTCTCCTGAGACCTTTCGAGCTACTTAATACAGTACATGGATGCTAAAATTGTGCCTGCATCCAAGTCAGAGAAACACTGTACAACGCACCCCCAACTTTCTCGGTACTCTACTCCTATGCACTTTGGGGTTGAGGGAAAAGCGAGGAAAGAGGGAGAGTTCTACATCTGGCTTACATCAAACTATCAGATATTCAGTCAGTACTTACACATCCATGTGGTGGCCAGCACTCTGCAACCCATCCCCCATCTCCTTTTCTATTGCACTCCACTCACTGTAGGAAAAACAAACGAGAAACAACATCACACATGAAGGGTAAGGGAAGTTAATAAGCTGCATCCTGTATATAGTTTCTTTCCAGGTGACACCTGAATAGAAACTGCCTCAAAGTTCGACTTGGCCAAACAGTTTTCTTCCTCTAAGCAGCAACACTGACAGTGTGGCAAAGCTACTTACGGCACTGTTAAACAATCGTCCCTGCCAACTAAACTCATCCTCACAAATACAATTAGTTTAGGATCGGTTTTGAACAGAACAAGTCTAGTTTAAATAGCCAAGGCTCAATTTAAAAAAAAAAGGAGAGATACTAGAACTTAAAAGAAATGGGGGGGGGGGGGGGGG
>VXAK01020763.1:266-16632 GCA_013399435.1 Arenaria interpres
CCTCCATTTGAGAAACTGTTTTCAGAGTCAGTACTTTAATGTTTCTACAAATCAGAATACTGGTTGATGAAAATTGTTTTGTCAGAAAATGTCCTAGTATCTTACTTAATGACGTTGCCTTAGTTAACTCCAGTGTAATTTTGAAAATTCTAGTTTTGGGGAAAAAATCAGTACTCTATCTAATCTTTCCCCATCAACTTAATAGAACGAAATTTATCTGTTAATTTTTGGTCTTTTCCTGTGATGATTTCAAAAAGGAGAGAATTTATCCAGTGTCCTATTTGATGCCCATATTTAAGCTAAATCATGAGAACATAAATCAGAAACTGAAGTAACAGCCGTTCAGCTGACAGATCAGGTAGGAGGGAACGCTTAGTCACAGTGATTAATAGGTCTTTTCAGGAAGCACTTAGATACCATGGTGATGGGTGTTATAGCAAATCCTCAGATAGTCCTTGATGACTTCATATGGTCTAATTCCTTTTTGACAGTAAAGGGAGGGTAAAAATTAGACTTCTAAATTGCCTGCTTGGTATTCACATGGAAATAGACTGAACAAACTACCATGACTACAGGGGTCTAGGTTGAGACTGTCATTTTCAAGGACACTTCAAAGGACAGCTCCTAATTTCCTCAGATGATTTTGAAACACTAGCTGAAGGTCTCATCTTGTGAGCTGTTATGCACAACTGCACATAGGTCAATCCCTCCAAAGTTTTGAGCAGATTATTGTGTAAGCATTAAGCTTTTATGGACTGGGGTTTAAAACAATCATAATTAAAATGCCCTGATTAGAAGCCTTGGGCAAAGACCCTAAGAGGGAAACGTGGAGAGTTTTTGGCTCAAAAAGATGCCTATACCTACAGGGAGTCCCATGTCTGGCTGCAGTCTGATAGAATCACCATGGTCCCTGGTACCTATTTTGCCTATGCCTCAACTTCAGCAAATCAGTCTCATTATTCTTATTGAAAGAATAATCGAAGACTGTGGGAAAGCAGTCATTACCCTGAAGGAACAGTTACAGCTGCTATTCCTCCTGTCCCCCAGCAACAGGGAATGCTGCTCATTTTCAGCATTGCTGAATATGCTCAATGCTCCAGAGCTCTCCTTACATTTTTCTCTTTCCAACAACCAATTCCAGCCCTTCTTCTCTAAGGCAGAATAATTGTGTTTCCTATACAGCACTCCTAATCTTTAAGCTTTCCTGAATTACCACACTGGCTTAAACAATAGCTACCACTTCCACTTTGAAATTGTCCTGTTCTAGTATTTTTGGTATGAATTTGCCTAGAAAGAAACTTTACTAAGAAGCGAACTAATTTTTTGTTAGGTTATCTTGAAAAGCATATTATATTTAATCTGACTCTAAATTAGAAAAATAAATACATAAACTGAATTTTTTTAATAAGATTTCTAAGCAAATTAAAAAACTAAAAGCCTAATGACATTTTGCCTTTCAATATAAAACAGAGAGGAATTTTTTGGACATATGACATTTATGATCTGATACTGAGCTGGAATAAATTGGCAGAGTTCCACTGAAGAGAATGAAATTGTGTTGATTATCACTAGCAATGGATCTAGCTTTTACTTCTCAAATGCTATATAATTACTATAGTAATTCTTGTACAAAGAAGTAACACAACCCACTATTTTTTTCAGAAAGAAAAAAGACTTTGTAGATTTTTCTTATGCTTAAAAAAGCTTTGAGTGAACTGCAGTGCAAACTGTAAGTAATTTATAATGTACAAATTAATCTTTCTTCCTCCCTGACAGCCGCATTTCCAAGGGTATTTAAATGCTGGCATATGGACGATGATAAAGTTTGTTCTGGAGCATCAGTATCCATAGTGAAGAATCAAAAAAGACAGGATCAAGGGAGAACTTCCAGAGCTCCTCTATACCAGAAGCATTACTGATGGGTCACATCCTTTACAGTGGTGACTTGCTGCCTTCTCCAGCAGAAATAAGCAGCTGCTTATTCCACAAATGGGAGACTGCATGCACTCATAGGCTTAGCGGGATCATCTTTTGAATATATTTGTTCATTTCTTTATTTGTTAAATAACTGCTCTTCAACCTGCTATCTTTCAATCCATTCTATTTCAATTTGTGCTTGAGAGGAACAGCATTCCAAAACAGTGAATTGCTTGAGCTCAAGGTACCTAAAACATTGTCTTAGCCTTAGGGCTCCTCACCTTAAGAACAGTGGAGCTGCTTATCACCATTGGAAAGCACAGCTGTATGAGAAAAAGCACTTTTTCATAAAGGCTGAACATTTCAATTCCTATGAAATTATGCATTCCTTTAGCAAGAGAAAATTCATGTTCCAGTTTTACCATGATTCTATGCCTCTGGTTAGAAAAGATCTCTGGAGGTCATCTGTTGCATCTCTCCATCCCATCCCCAGGCTGAAACAATTAAACCTTTAGCATCCCTGACAGGGGTCTGTCTAGCCTGTTCTCAAAGTCCACAGTTGATGCAGACTCTTACCACTTTCATTATCAGTTTATTTCAGTGCTTTGCTATTCTTAAAGTCAGAAAGTTTTCCTAATGTCACACAAGGCTCTTATGCTGCAATTTCAGCACATGGCTTCTTGACCTGTCCTCCAAACAGATAGAAAGCAGATTGTTCTTTTTCATTTTGCAGGAGCTTTTTACATATTTTGAAAGTGGTATCATGTTTCTTTTCTGTCTCCCTGTCTAGACTAAACAGCCACAGTTCTTTCAAACCTTCTTTGCAGGTCATGTGAGTAGGGTCCTACATTATTCTTGATAATTTATGCCAGTGGTTTCTCTACCCACATCTTTCTTGTAGTTTGATGCCTGTAAAAGACCAAGGTGAAGCTGTACTAACACTGGTGGAAGGGAAATATTGCTTTGTGTCTTTCAGGTTTGGTTGATGTACTTCACTGTGCTGATCTATAGTATTAAAACTACAAAATATCATTGATGCATGCTCAGCTAATGTTACCCAGATCCATTTTTACTGTAATGTAGTCAGTCAGACAAATAAACATTCTAATCAAAAGGCAGAATCTTGCATTTATGTTTATTGATTTTTTTTCCCTTCCCAAATATTTCCTCAGTTTGACAATATTGCTTTGATTTTGGAATCTGTCCTGCAATTGATGTTTACAACTTCAAAAATGATATGCTATGTCAATTTAATAAATCTGATTTCTACTTCCATTGTTTAAATTGTTACATATAGAATAGTACTGCATCTCTGCGGAACCACATCCTTCCATTTTAACTCTTATGCATCTCAGCTTTCTAGATACAGTTTCCCATCACAGTCTAGAGTAAGCTAATTCAATTATCACCATCTGGGCCAAATTCAGCTATGAACTGCTTATTTCTTGGAAATGACTTGCATCATACACATAAATAGATTTAATAGGATCAGACTAAATAATGAACAATAATACCAAAGAACCAGCATTAATCACGATAAAACTATAAGAACGATATACAAGAATTATACTCAGCCAATTCTATCATCAGGAAGCTGTGCACTCCCAGCAGTGGACATTAAATGTCAGACACTGTGAAGGCAATGGCTTCGAGAGTAAACGAAGGCCTCAGGGGTCTGGCACTGGGGCAAGAAGTTCTCTGGACCTCTGCCATCAAGGGAGAGAGAAACGACACAGCAAACTTTCTAATTTATATTGAATGTGATGTTCATGGTATCCAATAACCCTGTTGGCCAGCCTGGGTCAAATACCCAGACCTTGGTCCTCCTCATTCCTGCACCTGGCAAGGCTTGAAAACACTGAGACCTTGAATCCCACATAGCAAAACTGGCTATAAAGTAAATATTTTCACGAATTCACACACTAGAGTCTTCTAAAAGTGCAGTTTTCCCCAACATTAGAAAAGAAGTTAGTCCTGAGTTGCCCAACCCCGGATACCTAGACACCTATGAACACAAGTTCATAATGTTATTGGGGTTGGAAGGGACCTTGGGAGGTCATCTAGCCCAACCTCTTGCTCAAAGCAGAGTGAACAGTGAATTTAGATCTGGTTGCCTGGTTTCCACTGTCCATTTCAGTCTGGAAAACGCCCATAGCCTCTCTGGGCATCCTGTCCCAGTGCTCAATTAACCTCATAGGGCAGTTTCTTTTCCTTATATCACCTTGAACTTGCCCTGTTTCAATTTCTTACCAGTGTCTCTTTTTCTCCCTCTTTCCACCTTGTTAAGGAAACTGACTCTGTCTTCTTGGTAGCTTCTTCTGAAGTATTAGAAAGCTGCTACTTTCTCTTCTCCAGTGTGAACAAGCCCTGTTCCTTCAGCCTCTCCTCACAGGTTGACTGCTCCAGCCCCCAACCATTTGGTGTCCTTCTGCTGGACTTTGGACTCTGCTGAACTTATTCAGCTTTATAAACTCTTCTTGTACCAAGGTCCTGAGAAATGATTACAGTATTCCTGATGGAGTCTATTAATTGCTGAGAAAAAGGCCAATAATCACTTCCTTTGATCTACTGAATATGCTTCTGTTGACACAGCTTAGTATGCAATGAGCTTTTCTGCCAGGGCACAGAGATGACTCATATTTGGACTACTGCCCACCACGTTCTTTTTCAGCAGAGCTGTTTTCTGGCAGTCAGTCCCCAGCCTATACTGCTGCAGGGGGTAAGTCTGCCTCAAGCACAGGACTTTGCAGTTGTCATTGCTGGATTTCATAAGGATCTTGTTAGCCCATTCCTATAGCCATTCTAGATGTCTCTAAATTGCAGCCCTGCTCTTGAGTGTATCAACTGCATCCCCCACTCAGACTTATCCACAAATTTAATGAAGACAAACTTCGTCTAGTCCTACAGGTCATTGATTAAGATATTAAACTTGATAAATCCCCAGATTAGCCTATGAGGAACTCTACTTGTACCCAGTCTCCAGGTAGATTATGAGCCACTACCTTTTGAGTATGACGATCCATACAATTTTTATCTTATTCCATCCATCTAGACCATGATGCCCCAACAAAGACATCATGGGAGATGAGGTTCAAAGCCTTGCTAAAGTCAAAGTAAACACTGTGCGCCACATCTACAGATCTAGTAAATTCATCAAGCATAGGTTACCTTTCGTAAATGCGTTGGCTATTTCCAGTCACCAGAAATGACTTCTAAGGGAAGTCACTCCCTGGAGAGCATTCGGGGACCAGAGTGAGACAGACTAACCTGTAGAACCCTTTTTGTTGTTTTGAAAATGAATACAACATTTGCTTTTCTCCAGTTCTAATATATTATTTCTAACAACAGAAGACCAAAGCAACCAGCAAAAAATCAACACATTATTCAAGATCTGGGATCTGGGTGGAAGCTGAATTTTTACAGTGGCATCACACTTTTTTGGTTTGTTCTCTATTCCTTTTCCTAACATTGTATTTACTTTTTTGATGTCACTGAGTTAAAGTATTCATATAACTATCTGTGTAATCCCAAGGACGTATCCCACTGCATTAACAGGCTGCTCTGAGTCTATTTATGAAAACCTGATTGTTTTTTCTACTTTCTTTACTTTACATTTATCTTCACTGACTTTTGTTTGTCACTGGTGTCTCAGGTGTTTGATTGTGTGAGTCTTCTTCAGTCCCACAGCTGGTTTTAATTTTTCCCAGATAACTTCGTCTCATTGTAGACTTTGACAACTCAGTCTTTCTCTCTCGATCTTTTCTTAAGTTTTCATTGGTTCGAACAAAGATTTCACTAAGATTCCATTCATAAATGCCCTACACCTCAAAATCTGATCTTTAATATTTTATTTTTTTCCTTGTTTCCTACCTTTTAAACAGCTATTCATTTATGTGAGGACATTCCCTGGTCTCTCTCTTACAGAGCAGAATTGATCAAAGTATATTAAACCAGTAATTTTGAAGGGAAAGCAGAGAATATTGTGCATACGAAAAACTCACAGACAATTTAGTTAAACAATACCATTAACCTACTTGGAATTGACCGGGATTACTTTTTATAGAAACCTTTCTATAAGAAATGCCTTTGGATTTTGATAGGTATAAATGCTCTATTGCTGGATTTAAATTTTATTTAGACAGAAGACAAGTTTGTGCTTCTGAAAGGTTATCGGATGGTACCCTATCCTGCAGATTTTCAAAGCTAATGCAACGCTACTGTTGCCCAAAATACTAAAATCAGAGTCCCTAATATGACATTGGATGGGTTCCGATTTAGAGGTAAAAGTATTACCTACTGAATCAATAACATCATCCTTTTAATGTAAGTACATGGTGAAGTAAATAGAAGTTTTGTTATTGACTTCACTTGGATTTCACCTCTAAATAGCTTTTAGAAGCTTCTTAGCCATGTACAAAAACTGTTGCTGACCTTGTTTAGCATGCTAGATATTAAGAGATTTCAGTGCAAGGTGATATAGCTTCAATTTAAATTCAGTCACTGGATGCAGAAAAAACAGAGGTGCATTGTCAAATATGAGAAGGCAAAAAATGGGTGAACAAAATTGTAATACAGAGCATAATGATGTTTTTATAATCTCTCCTTACCATTCATTGTTACAAGTGTACCTTAACCTTGAGATATATATTATTATTAATAAATCACAGAGAAGCTATAGTAATAATAAATTTTCTGACATTTTCTTAATGTTGGTGTCTCTTAACTATGGATATTGTTACCATTTCATTTTCAGTGCTAGCTCTGAGGATTTTAATATAAGAATCTTCTGCAACTTACAGATACACAAAGAAACACACTGACTTGTTTTTGTAATGAAGATTTGGAGCCAGTGAGTGAGGATGAATCACTTAAACTGATCATAACTCATTTGTCATGAGTCTGAATCCCAGAGAATGGAGTCATGGCTGATGACAATCATTCTTGGATGGCTGCTTTGAGCGCCTCTTTGTTGCTTGTGAACATGACAGCTGTTGAGTTTTTTATGAGAGATACATTGCATACATCAAGATCTGAAGGTTCTTTCTTGTATATCTGGAAACTTCAGTAAGCATTTTAACTGAAATTCTTGCATCTGATTCTAAAGCATAAAATTGGTGTTGAAAATATTATTTTTTTCTGTAAGTTTTACCTACATATCATAATCTTACACTAAGATACTTTCCATGACCTTCTAGAAATCTGCTCTGGATCATTTGGTATAAAGATTTCATGGTTTATTTTGGGTGTTTTGTTTGGTGGTTTTTTTTTTTTTTGTTTGTTTTGTTTGTTTTTATTTTTAAGAATTGCCATTAACAATTTATCAATTAAGGAGATTTTTTTATTATTGTTTTCTATTATTTACTCCAGCACTTTGCAAGACTTTTAACAATGTTGAGAATAATTTAGAAGATACATCAACTTTGTTTTATATTTGTTCAAATGGATTTCTATGCTGTTTCTAGAATGTGCTTATAATTAAAGAATTATTGCCTTACTCTTTCTTTTCCTTTTTTATGCAGGTTGTCTGGAGTGTTCTGATTTGTTTTAAGTTTTACAAAGTGAAAAGAACTTAAAATAGAACTAATAGGTTTATGTATGATGACTTCATGGTGAGGAAGGTCTTATCTCTTCAAATTTCTTTACTTAATGCTTTATTTGTAATACTACTCTTAAGACTTAAACTTAACTGTGAATATCCTTATCGATTTTTTTTTTTTCTTTTGAAGGGTGACCTTAGAATTTGATCTATTGCAAGTAGAGAAGAGCAGGCTAATGTATTACCATATGTACATGTGGTACTACCAGAGTGCCACAGAGTCCATATAATGGTTTTCTAAAACTCCAGACTTTCCTATTATTTAAAAACTGGGACAACATTGTACATTTTTTCTTCTTAAATTAGTAAGAGTTTGATTTAGCTTATCTTCTAATTATGTTGAATAAGAAATGGTTAAAATAAAACAGGAGATTTCAGCATCCTATAGGAAAGAGAGCCATAAATGCAACCTTTTTGTCGATAACGTGTAAACAACATTTTTTTTCTTGTTATTTTTATGAATATTCATGCTTTGATTAAGAAGCTGCTAATTCTTCACTGTGGTTCACAGACATAGTTCTCAACTTCTGGATAAACCCCTCTTTCTGTGTTTTCTAGTATTACATAAAGTATAGATTTAAAATCTTTGGAAAGTTTTCTCAGTTTGTCTATAATGAAGCATGCAGGGTATGAAGGGCTGGTGGTTTATAAGTACTATAAAGTACTTTAAACTGTCATATATTAGCACTGCCAGGAACGATGCTTACCACTCACACCTGCCCTCACTCCACCGCTGTGCAATGAACCACACTGGAGAACCGATGGAGCTGAAAAATAACTGTTTCCTTCTGCCGTGTGAGTTTTCATCAACATCACTCTCTCAGTTCTTTTTTCCACTACAAGTTATGGTGGCACTAGGAAGGATACAGCATGGAGACAGGACTGGGTAACATAGGATGCTACTGGTAGCAGTAGCAGCTTTAAAAATATCAAACTAGAACGGAAAGTTCTCCTTTTCAGTGAGTGGCTTTCATTCCTCTTTCCATACGTTTCCTGTTTTATTTTGCAGTATTAGTCAGCTACTATAGCGCTGTAAAATTTTCCATGTTTTTCCACTGCAAATTACTCTCAAAGTTGTATATTTGCTTTAAATTAACCATATTTGGATGAAAAGTTATTGGGTGAGTTATTTTGCTGGAATCAGTAAAATCAAGGACGTTTCCAGCCCTGACATAGATGGAGGTGAGGGAAGAGGAAAAGAATGATGGTGGGGGAAAGAGGCTTTGCAGCTGTGTAATCACAGCTGCATCATAGGAAACAGGAGACAGCACTGCTGTTGAGTGCAAATCGCAAACCTTAGCACCTGCACCTCGATATAATTAGTAGAGCTCTTACTTTTAGAGAAGAATTACACATTTTTAATTGTCTAAAAGGTAGGTGGTATAAATCATGCTGTGGAGGTGACACTACGTCCCAACCAACTTTTTCATGATTATGTTGCATAGACACAGACAGAGTGTTCACTGGGATCTTGGCATAGGATGGGGAATCAAATCTCTTGAACAGATCAGTGGCTGTCCAGACAACAACAGGCATCTCCATTGCAAGGATCCTTGCAACAATGTCTTCAGCTGGATTGGCTGGGACTCCTTGACCTGCTGCTCTGCTCAGTTCTTGCAGTCCACCCAGTACTGGTACGGTGTGACACCTCCATCATATGGAAGTTCCAATGCAATAGATTATTTCAAGCTACAAACAAAACATCCCCTAATTCTCCTAACTGCCTACAAAAGACTGCCGCGTTGGACTTATCTATGTACAATTTGATCATTTTTGCTGCAAGAACCTCCTGAGAGCCACTGAGATAGCGAGTTTCTCCACCCAGGATGTTAATCAACGTATTTAAGCATAGAAATTGGTCTAGGCATTGCAGAGTTTCCTGTGGGAAATCCTCTGGGCCATCCAAAATTTCCATCAGGAGAGCTTCTGCACCAATTAGTAAAATCCTTAATTGAGAGGGTGGCTAGGAATTCGGTCAATCACTGTCTCATTGGTCTATTGTCTAAATTGCTCCATTATCTCTTCTATACAGATGTCTATATGGGGAGTTTTTGGATCACCCAAGGAGCTAATAACTTGAGTGCAGTAGGTGTGCATACAGGCACAGCCCTGTTACCCAGCTATACGACAATTATAACTATAGGACAAACCTGAATTTCATACTTATTTGATATTTAAGTTCTATACCTCTTGCTGCAATTAAAAGCTAGGCAAGATTAAACTTAGCACCTTAGCAACTGTAGCACTGCCTGAGGAGAAACACTCTAATTTCTGACCATTTTTTACTGAAATTATTTTAAACAAGACTTTTTTAACAATATTTTTTATGTCTTTAGTGGATTCAAGTTATCTTCATAGCAAATCCATAGTGATTAAAAATTAAAAGATAACCACTAACAAATTTAAAACATGGACTATTTTCCTTGTACAGGTAGGGCCTGACTGAACCATGAAGACTTACACACATGCTTTTTCTTCCCTTAAGAACATGAGATGTTGTGTTTACAATCTACCAAGCTGAAGCATAACAAAACGTCATCAGAATGAGTTTTTTACAGCTGATGATTCTTACATGCTCAAAATTAATGTGCACTGTTGCTTTGGCCTTACAGTAATGTTTAAATTATCCAAGTGTTCACTCAGTGAGACCAAACTCACACACTTTTAAAAGGCCTGTCTAAAGAACTAATTGTGGTCAGTCCTTTATTTGCATTTAGCTTTTATATGACATTGGTAAATGAAAACCAAATAATTGGGGTTTTTTGTAGCAAATTTAAATCTTAGGAAAAAAATTCAAATTTATTCAGAATGAAGAAGGAATGTTATCATTATTTCACAGACATATTTTAGAATTATTTTTTTTTTCATTGGTTATTTTGGTTTTCAAATTTAAGTAATACTTAAAATCAAGTAATCTGAAAATAACAATATCATTAAAAGTCTAAAAGTTTGGCATATTTTTAATCTACGTACTCTGACAAGCAATTAACCTTTTTTTTTTGCCTCTTGCACAGACGTTCTGTCCTCCAGCACAGGCGAAGGCAGTGTGACTATGCACAGCTTAGGTTGAAGTAAGTTCATCACCATTTATACCTCCATTTGTCTGTCAGAACAGCTGAGCTCATCCAGGGTCACAGCTCTGGGGTACAACTGAAGCAGACCACCGGCTTATTACAGCGAGGTGTAACCAAGAAGGGAGAAGGGAGGAATAGACCAAGACAGATATAACTTGTGAAGGTAATGTCCCTTGAACGTAATTTTTGGGACATTGCATCTCGTGATCTCAGTCAATGGGATGTTGTTACAGACAATCTGTGATTGAATGTTATGAATTTATGACTATTTTAGTTTTGAATTTTGTCATCTATCTAATAAGGCTTCGGCATCAGTGTTAAGAGAAGTAAGAAAAAAGAAAACAAGACAAGTCTCTCCACTGTTAAATCACTGCGTCACAGCTGTTGAAATGCTTTACTTACATGTTAGCAGTTACTACAAATACGTGATCTGGCACTTCAGTGCTCCTAAATCACTTTAGCAGCTGTTTTTAACAGGTATTTCTGAAAGAAAAACACCTTAACTGAGGTGTTATTAATGCAGGTTTCTTAATCTCAAGGCCTTATTCCTCCCTGCAGAATATCAGCAATTTCCACTGACTTTAATAGAGGCAGTTTGTGTCCTGCAGGGAAGAAAAAGACCCTGAGAGCATTAACTAAAAGAGCTTTCACACAGAAAACTGTAACTGAGGTCGTCTTAATTCAGCTACTTTACACTGTGCTAGCCTTAAATGAACTAATTTGAGACCTTTGACCTTAACAGAAGGATCTCTCAATTGACATACCGTTAACTGACGTGAAGTCTACCTGAGATAGCCTTAGGAGCTCTATATGAGCATAGACTGAACTACAGTAAATGTGAAATTCTCTTGGCTTTAGTAGAATCAGATATTCACATGAAACTTCTCTATGCAAACATTTCTAACTGAGTGAGGCTTCAACTTTGAGGTTTTTAGTCAGTTTTTGAGTAGAAGGAAGAAAGTAATAACGTATTCTGATACAAGTTGATCAAAATATCAAGTTATAAACCTTTCATATGACATAAATATGATTATGTAAAACCCATGGCTGTGTTTATCCTATTAAATAGAAGAGAAACAGAAACTGAGCCTTGGGTCCAATGCCCAAAACCAGCAGCTAAAATGTGGCCAAAAATTTGGAGCTAACACCATCCCTATCAGAGATTAGGTTTGGGAGTATTTTTGAAAATCCAAATCGAAGCCAGAGGTTCAGTTAAGAATTAAGAATACAGAGATTTAGGACAGAAACAAAGCAGAACAGATATGAAGTACTGACTTCTCTTCCCATGCAAAAATCCAAGATTTTATTTTTTTTCATTTGATCAAGATTTCTACTCTCAAAAGTGTGTGTTAGGTTTTGCCCTAGAGTTTACATTTTTGTTCTCATGACGATGATTTATGTTTTTAATGCAGGTTGTTGATTTTGGACTGCTGAGTGTGACTGCTAATAACAGACAGAGGAGTCGGGTGTGCGTCTTCAAAGTGCCCTTCACTTACAAAACTCACGTTGCAGGAATGACACCTTTGCTGTTACAGATGTGAAGGATGTGCTGTTGCTGCTACATTATGTTCTCACAGAAGGATTTACGTATTTTTTTCTGTCTAATGTAAGGTCCCTTCTAACCCAAACCATTCTATGATTCTATGCTTCTATGATACTTCTTTGTTGTATTAGTTATTTTCTGTTTCTAGTTAAAAATGATATTTGTTTTATGAAAATTTCCTTCTTATAAAGTTTCATATACTTCCACCATACATGAATACATTTATTTTATAATGGTAGTTAATTGGTCTTAAGAAAAATGCCAAATCATGCAAGTGGATATTACACAGAACTTCACCTGAGCTTTGAGAAATGAGTGGTTAACCTGCATTTCTCACTTTATCTCTCAGATCACATTATTTTCACCTTAAGGTCTTAGCATGTTTACAGTAATGATCAATATCGTATAGGGCTGCTCATGCACCTGTTAATTTATCTTTATGTATTTGCCTATTTGGGAATGTAATAGAAAATGGTATTCCCTTGCTTGATGGTATATTTATGCTGCAGACTTCTGCCAGAATACCTATGTCAGTTGGGGTAGATGAGGTGTGATCTGAGATTGATTTAGCTGTAGCAGCAAAAACCGATCTTGTAGACTATAGTGGCAGAATCTTATTTTTGTCAGGTCTCTGTGAGAAAGGTGTGCTTTGTCAGGCATAATAAAGATATACGACCATAGTAAGAGAGCTTTACTGACATGATGTAACAGTGTAACTGTACTTAGAAACTACAGTTATGGTAAACATAGCCAGAATAGTAACAATGAGGATTACTGGTTTTTCTTTTGAATGGCAACTTCAAGGCAGCTTTTCACTGACACAAAAATTCATGGCAAACTTTTTAATGTTTCTGCATCTGGGCATTTCCCTGCAATATCAGGTGAATAAAAGACTTTTTAAAACCTCAAGGATTTAGTACATTTTGCCTTCTAGACTCTTTCTCCATTGAATCCAGTTACTTAAGTAGGTTATTTTTCAGGAGTTTGTTTCTGGTAAGAAAAAGAGCCAAAGAAATTTGCCTTCTAAAGTAGATGTTTTAGGGTGGAAAAGCTATTAAAGCAAATAACTTGTTTGGTCCACTTATACTGAATGTGTTCTTTCTGGAGTTTATTCGAAATAAGATGACATAGAGCCCTGCAACACGATGCTGTTACGAAGAGTGAATTTTTCACCAACATTTGGGAGCTCATGATGATCTTATTCAAACACAATTTTCTTGAATTTTTGTCTGTATTTGAGAATCCAACACCAAACAGATGGGTGTTCACATAAATATAGCATATCATTATTTTTACATACGAAGGGACAATAGTTCAATAGCATTTGGAAAGGTCATATAATCAAAGATGAAATATTCACTTGAAAAGGACTTGTGTGTTTGAACCACAGTTTGTCTCAGCATCTTTTAGTGGATTAGCAACAATTTGGCTTTAACTCCTCAAGGTTTTCTTCCCTTCCTGCCCACAGCAGGAATCCTTCTGTGAGCAAGGAGGCTGTTTTACAGCTGAAACCTCAATTTGCGATGAACAGAGGTAATGTAAAACTAGAAGTTGTTTTGTTTGTTTTTCTACTGGAAGAGAAAATAAACAAACAGGTTATCATGCTGGCTACTTTAACCACAACAAATAATTTGAAATTCACCATTAATTCACTTGTAAGCCCTTGTAAGTCCTTACAAGTTCTTATAAGCAAGACTACCAAAGCATTCCAGATCTCCAGGGAATGCGTTATACTGCTCTGTTTAAGAAAAAACAGAATGAGAATTCACTCTTCAGTTGTGCTATATCTTGAAGCTTATGACTGAGTGAATGTTTAATATCTGCTTGTGTTGCATGGGAGAAGAAATACTTCAGAAAGGCAATCAGAGCTGAAAACACTATGTACTACCCAGTGTGGGATACTGGCAAGAGAAAAATTTGAAATGCCTTTTTCTCCAGAACTTACTTAAGGGTACGATGAAGGAATACATGTGTGTTAGGTAGCATTGATATCCCCAAATATCCTTAAAAAAAATAGAGATGTTGATAGAACAGTTTCTTCACACCTTTTGTCAGCTGCATACTTAAAATACTAATTCAGAAAGGGGAATCTTTAGTTCAAACTCTTATTGTCTCAGGAGATGCTCTACCCATATGGCTGGAGAAACTATGAAGAAAAGTGGACTCAGCTTCTCATGATACTGTGCACTTTGAAGATGCTTTGAGCCAATATGAAAGCATAAATAAAAAAATTACGAGGAAATTGTTACTATTCTTACCTTTGAAAAGTACAGTTTTGTTTCCCTTTACTGGGATCATTATCCATTGACTCTTGAGTATAAATGTGAAATGATTCCTGCAGCAGATTCCATTCTAAAGGAAATAGAAACATTATCCTAACCAGGCAAATGGGTGAACAGCATACAAGATGAAAGGGGTGAATTTTAAAAAGGAAAAAAATATAGAAGATGGATTCAGAGACTGCCAGTAGTCTTTATCATCAGTTCAACCTTCCACTGGGATAGGCCAAATAAGAGATCTCTAATGTTCAAGGATAAAAAAAGAACACTAATAACTTCCTGTTACATGATAGTAAACTTTCAACTAAGCTATTTCTTTCCATGCTAGTAAGCAATTTTGCATAAGGAAAAGATCTTCTATTCTAAAATGTAATCCCTAGTGAATTTTCTACAAGCTAATTTTAGATTGGTGAAAAATAAGATAACAAAAGTGCTGACATAATCTTAAAAACAGCATGCTAGACTAAAATTCCTACGTTGGATAACTTAATGCATCTCTTGCAACTCTGCTCTGTGTGCACTCTGCAATGTGTGCAACATTGGCTTTGAAGCAGATATAGCTGTTTGCAGCCCAGCAACATAGCCAAATTTAATACTACATATAATGATGCAAATATGATTGGCATGTCACACTAAGATCAGTATGCTGTGCATTGTACATCCACATAGTATGACTAGCTCCTGCAGTGAAGATTAGGGCTTAAATAATAGATGAAATGCAAGTGTTATCTATTTTGTACAGTGCAGGACTGCAGTAAGGAGATTATTGATGATGTCCAAGTTTTTTGGGAAGCTGAGAAGTGAACTAAGATCTTCTTGGTGTCTGGTTAGTGTCTTGAACTTCTGTCATTCTATGACATTGGTTTTTTTTTCCTGAGACTATCACACTAATGTAACTTAATCTCTTGGGCTTTTTTGTCTAAATAACTTTAAATAGTTCTTTCAGACTAAGGTAGGTCCTGAGTCTCCAAACTGTATGCAAGATTAACAGTGCTTACTTACATAGAGAAAAGAACTGAAGCTGAATTTATGAAAGGAGTATCTAATAAATCTAATTTTACCTACATCACTGGGAATGATGAAATACAAAACAGAACAAATATCTCCTTACTCATCCATTATGATTGCTTCTTAATTCAGTTGCAAATAACAAACACACCTTCTAGGGCATCTTGACAGGGAAATTAAATTCTGCCTGTGCAGCTGCCATAGTTTGAGTCTACCAAGTGAGGAGAACTACAGTTTGCGAAGAGCTGAAAGTAAGTGGTAAAACGTGAAGGTAAGGTCTAAGCATACCACCTAGGTACTGGATTACTTGGATCACTATCTAACTTGGATAAAACATCCATGACCCTGGTTCTTGGGGTTTTTTCCAGTTATATAGCCTCTGACACGAAATCTCCTTTGGAAGAGCAGAGCTTACTAACATGCTAAGTTTGGGTGTTCTTCTCTGGAAAATTTCTATTGCTTGGGAGGAAAGCCAGCACCCAGGATGAGATGATTATCATCCACCGCTGTAATACATAGTCACTGTTAGAACAGACATCTGTGTTTCTCAAGAGGAAAGATGAAGACCATCCATAATAAGACATCTTTGTAAAGGGCAGAAGGGTAGCTGCGTGAATACTCTGTGGTTTTGGAAGAGAAAGTCTGTCTCTCACTTTTGTGTATAGAGGATAACAGTTCTTTCATGAAATGGAAGAAAAAGCATTTAGATGAACATGTCAATCATTGAACTAAGGAAGTTTCATCCCTGTAATCTTAGAGGGCAGAAAGTGTATCCATTGTTGTTTTCTACATGCAAAGATAAGATCTAGGAGAGCTGTAGTCATAAAAGCAGCCAACTGAACTTCCCAATCTACATTTATTTCCCTGCCTCCTAGTAAATGCATATATCCTTGAGCTTAACAATAGTCTATGTAAAGTTAAATATTTATTAAAAAAATTCACCTTAAAA
>VXAK01020764.1:0-20142 GCA_013399435.1 Arenaria interpres
TAGTGCTATATTGACAAATTAAAAGAAGAAAAATGCACAGAAGTTGTCTGCAATACACATACTCTTTGAAGCTCCTGATTCTTCTCTTCAAGTTGAGCTTCTAAGTGTCTCATACGTTCCTCAATGTTGCCATGTCTTTCTTCTGCCTGTAAAAAAATGGAAAGACTCTTTCTGTAATTTAAGTGGCTTTGTAAGTCTTCACCTCCGTAAAGTTTAAACAAAACATAAAGCAAGCTACTACTAACTGCAAACTTAGTTTTCCAAAAAGAAACTTTATTTAAACAGGCAGCTGAACAGCATTGCTTGAAATGTGTCAGCTACAAAGGCCTGTTACATCCAAGCATCAGCAAAACATTGGAGTTATTTATGAGCAATGAAATCAGCCAAATGTAACATGCAGACTGTGCATGGTTTGAACACAAACCTGCCATCGTAAAATTGTAAGCTCCTGAAGCACTGAACTGCACGATGGTTGATTATCAATAAAAAAAAATAATAAAATAAGTTAAAGAAAAGGAAAACAAATCAGATGGATTCTATTTAGCAATAGAAAGTAAAGTCCAGTAGGACTACCTTCCTACGTATGGAGATCATTTCTTGTAGTTTAGCTTCCATAACATATTGATAATCATCAGATGAGGTAGAAGAGGTTGGATCAGACTAACAAGTCAAGGAAAAGGAGAGGGACAAAATTGAAAAATCAGAACTAAAGACACTGACACTGAACAGAACACAGCACAGAATGCTTAAAAGAAAAGTGTGACTGAAAATTTAATACTTTTAACTGACAGATTTTTACGTGGAATAAACTACACTGATACTTGGTGAATATGATGCAGTTGATGTGGAGAAACTGAAAATAATGGAATGCTAAAAAAGCTATCAACCTACACATGGAGGTTCAAGGTTAGTGATGGCTGGCTGATGACATATTACTACAGAGTGGATTCAAAGCAATACTATCTAATCTAATGGGTTTTTTTGAATTATGGCAAACTAAACACCAGAATAGGACTCTATGAGGCCAATGTCATAAAGTCCTTTATAATCCTTCTATCATTTTCTAGGAATAAAAACAATGCATAAATACTAAATTAATGGATTGGTCTGTTACAGAACTGTGCAATGTTATGGTACATTCCCTAATTTCTAGAAAACAGTAAGAACATCAAGAGAGACAAGGCTCAAGCTTAAGTATTCCATTTTAGAATACACTACATAAGCCCTTTCATCCAAATAAACAATATAGTTTTCATCCCTTTGAAAGGATCCACCCTGGTGGATCTCTTTGGAAGATCAAGGTCATCAGATAAAAGAACCACCTATAAATAAAAATTCATTAATGTGAATGAAAAGTCATTACTGAGTATAGAAATGGTAATCCATCCTGAGATTCATTACTACTTCTGACAGATGTTGACCTTAATTAGGTCATTTGTTGCAAAACATGAATATTCATGTTATTGTCATATCAACAAGTTTATGTTATCATTCAAAATAATTTTTTTAAAAAAACCCTCAAAGAAAGGGAAATGCTATATTGGATTTGCTGCTATGGAAACAGGAATGCGCATAAGGTGTATAGACGGTGCTACTGATGACTGAGTTGTGAGCCTGTACTTGTCAAACGCTATTTCACTCTGCCAAATTTTTCCTCTCTGAAAAAGAAATCCTGAACTACATCTTTAGATAAGCAAACTTTAATATGTACAAGAAATACTAATTTTACAACTGCATTTTTTTAGCAAGACTGTTTTTCTTACTGTTGTCTACCAATGTTTTATCATAATAATTAGGAATAGATACCAAAGTTATTCCAGATGTACATCATAATTTAAAAATACCCATAACTTAAACTCAGTAGTATTACCAGGACCAAAAGATGAGACAGAAACAAGCCTGTGACCTACACACACACACACATATACATCTATATAAATGTAAACTGCAGCTTTGGATATGTAGACATCCATATGATAAAATCTTTGGTTTTTTACAAATACAAGAATAATGTCTAATTTTGAAGATCACTATTCTTTTCAGAGTAAGCATATTCACAAAACTCAGATTCTTGCAAAATTTAAGTCAGTATACTTTGTAAATAAGCTTATTTAATAAATGCAGTTATTGTTTCTGATCATGAAGTGGGTATATGCTGGTGTATTTGAATTTATTTATTATCTGAAACTATTTTGGTTATTTATTAAGACTTGGACCAGTGACAATTCCTTTATGATTTTCTTTCTCTTATCTTTTAGCTTTACATATTAGTTTGCTTCAACACATAAGTGCTAATGCACTGCCTCCTCTCCCAATTGGATAAAGACAGGGTTGAGAAAGTTAAGTCCCCGTGACTGCAGAAAACCAGATCCACAAAGTGTTCAAGCTTTATTCTCTTCTGTAGAAGATAGATTTTTCCCCTTTTTGAGTCATGGCTGCACTACTGATTCAAGGCCTTCCCTTAATGTGTCTCCAAGGGTCAGTGGAAGACTTGAAATAATCAAAGCTCTGAGCTGATGATGGAGAAGGCTTAAGCAGACCTACCTTTTTGAAATCGTTTTCATTGAGGGAGATATAGAACACATTGTGGGTATCATCCCACAAAATTAAACTACTTAGAAGCTTCATTAGCTGACTGCAGACTTTAAAAGTGAGTTACTTAATCTTCACTGCTTCTATACACTTAATTGTAGGTTAATGCAAATTATGAAGATTCTGCAACTAATACTTCTAGGTTCAAAGGAAATTTCATTTAAATCTTCTGATATGTGGTGCTGTCTGTCCTAACCTGTCCTTGAGAAGCCAGTCTAGCTAACTATATCATTTACATTTATTTTTCAAACTAAAAAATAGATTTTCAGTCCAAACCATGCCATACCTTATTCCTTAGCAGGAAATACTCTTTTCGGTGCATAAAATTATTGTTGTATTAGGCCTAAGTATTATTTGGAAGAGGAGGATAAATAAAATTATTGTCAGAATTATGTATGTTAACTGAATTCTTCTGTAGAAAGCATTCTTGAAAGAACATGGTGTTCTCTTAAGATTCTAATAGTAATCTGATTCTACTATTTCATAACTTTCTTTTGCTTTAATAATTCACTGAGGCATATATTTAAGATATATAAAAATCTTTTTGCATGGTAATATTCAGTTATTTCACTAAGAATATTAAAATGTTGATAGGTACATCCTTCTTAAAAAATCCTTCTGAACGTGGCTCAGAGAACCTATACTTGATTTTCCAGCATAAAAGAAAACAGACCTGATCTCCCCATTCATCTCCCTTTATATCTCTTGGTAGGATAAAAAGACTTCAAAATTCATTAAAATTCACTATGCCTTAGAATCAAAACTAATAACATTACGCTAAACATTTAAAATGTGTTTGAATATTTTTTGTTTCCTTTATCTATGTGCATCTCATTTGTTTGCTCCTAAAGTGTTACTCTATATTACTCTAAAAGAATCAAACTATTTTATAACCGAGACATTAAACAACTAGGCTCAACTGCTTTTCTGGCACGGGACAAGCACAGGTGTGCGGGCTTAGTACCTACCCTGTGTTCTAATGCTATTTAGGGTTTTTAACCACTGATTCTTACATGCCAAAGGCACGAGCAGCCCCTGCAGCAGAGATATGAATCAAAAGGGTGCCCTCTGCAAGGGCTAGGGAAACACAAACACCTATATGTATTCCATTTTTCTCTCACTTCCAGAAAGCCACCTGTAGTCAAGAGCTGCAGTAGCCCCTCCATCTCCTCGTCTGCCTAGCTGGAACACACTCCCAAAACAAGGGTTTCAACACCTCTCATTGCCCTTTACACTGAGGAAAGCCCCAGGCTAGGTTTCAAAGAGACCTTCCAGACAAACACGCCCATAGCAATTCACCTATTCCCTAATGGATTTACAAATAGCTCCTGCACAGACTTCCCCATGCCATACTATTAAGATTGACACATCTGTGGTAGTTACAGCTTTTTGTTGTCCATGTGTGTTAGCCCCAGACATTCCCACTGGAATAGGCTCTTTGAGAGACTTGGGACCCCACCATAAAAGTATTGAATGTCTTCACCTCTGCCTTGTAGTTTGAGGCATGAGGTAGGGGCTGAGACACCAGTGTTACTCAAGTTCCCTTAGCAGAATTTCAGATACATGTAAAACAGGAGGGACAACTGAGGACTCTGAGGCTCATAAACAGAATCTGGATTTCTTCTGACTTGCTTTGCTAAGAGTTAATTGACTTGAAAACTTTCCCTAGTGGAACTTGCGTGACTACTTGTTTGGCAGACCTTACCCTACATTCTTCTTTTTAATGTATGACTTGTACGCCTGTTTGCTAGTAGTCTGTACAGGAGGATTAGTAAGACACATGGTGCGGTATTCAGTAACTAGCATTTAAAGCATTTAGCCAGCACACTCAGTTATAAATAGATTTGTGAAACTGTGCATCTTGGACTGGATTAAAAATATATGGACAAAAACTAACAATGCCTGACCCCTATGAGATACCAGCATGAGTCTTAATGCTCACTTTGCACTCTAAATGCTATGAAATAGCAAAGATATAGCCAGTATAAGCCAGTAATAGACAGGAAAATTTTGCTTTGAGGGAATACTGAAGCAGCTTGTATTATTGCTCTCTAACCCTATTAAAACTCTGCTGCTGCTCCTGCTGCTAATGCGCCCACAAAAAAAATGTTGCTTTCATATCATCTGTTACTGTTGGCACTGCACATTTTCTAGGCCTTTACATCTTAGTTGAAAAAAAAATATCCAATTTCAGATGCAGAAAGCACCTGTACAGTACAGGTGCTATCATTTCTCTTCCCTAGGCTGATCTGCAGGAACAAATCTGAACTTTTCTAGTGGTATAAGCTAATTTTCACAGTTTTGAGACCTTGACTTCTGAACACCTGCTATCTCCAGATTTCCTACTGTTTTCCCATGGCACACATTTTTTTGGCTATTCTTTGAATGAGCAAGTTATTCAAGAAGAAAGAATGTGTAATTGAATCGAGCTATGCAACTGAAGGTGAAAATAATTGGTCACGGTGACTGAGTCACAACAGCTCACGAAGTTATCAACTGTTCATTCACACGCTCACTTCTAACTCATTACAAATGTGACAAAATATGTTGGCTTAAGTCACCCCTTTTTCTGAAACCCAACCTTTCAGTCACTAGACATCCACACAGTATTGCCCCTCCTTCGTTTCCCCACTACCTTCTACATCTTGTAGATTTAGTAAGTAACTCCTTCCATTTAGCTCTGTCAAGCTTGCAGCATTCATTTCCTTCTCCTAACAGGACAAAATCTTCTGTGGAATGGGAAGCACACAAGAAGAGGGGTAGTTTAAGAAGACAGTAATATATTTTAGATGTGACATTGTCTTAGGCTTCCCTCTGCATAGAAGATTTTCTCTTTCCCACGCCCAGAGAAGAGTTACCAACTTCCTCTTCCAGATTTCATCTTCTCTCTCCCCCTTGTTCTCAGAGAGCTTTCTGTCTTAACCACAACCACTTATTGCAGGATCACTTCTTTCCCCTGTTTGCATCCTTTCCACTGCAGACCTCCTTTCACTTTCTTGCAACTCCTTCCCTACTTAATGCAAACCAGATCCCCACATTGTCACAAAACAAGCATTGTGTCCACTTGCCTCCAACTTTCAAGTAATTTTTTATCACCTTTAAAATAAGCTGAATGTGTTACTACGCTACATGTGGTTTATTATGATTAGTTTCCTCTTCTCCGTGTCAGTGCTTCTCTAGTACAGCTAAAAATCATTGTTAGTATTTTTGGTGACCTGCATACAGGAATGATGGAGTAAAATGCTGACTGCTGTCTTGTGATTAGAGAAGTAACATGGTACCTCTGCTGCACAAGCACCCAAGGGGAAGAGTGACTACTGGTGGGAGCGAGTGAATGGAAGTAGGTGGATGCTGGTTGTCTCCACTAGACCCCTCCTTCAATACATGCAAGGAGAAACCATATTTAACAGACTAACCATCTGAAGATTCTAGGTGCTCCAATGTCTGTCCTTTCTGAGGAAAATAGAAGTCTTATAGGATAAAGAAACATTTAGTTAATATTGGAGGGAGGTTCTTTCTACAACCAACTGCCTCTTCTCCAGGGCAGGCAAACAGACTGATACTGTGAGAGTGAGTACAAGGCGGCTCAATGAATCATGGCAATCTAAACCTTGGATACATGCCAAGAGCTGTGCTACTTCTCATGACCAGACAGTTACCAGTGCGATGGCCAGGCAGGACAGCACAGTACATGGGATCATGCTGTTCCAGGTTAGTCTGCCACAGGCTGACTAACCCTCCAGTTGCTCACCCAATGGGCAGAACACAGTGAAAATAAAGCCAAAGAAAAGTTCAAATGATTCAGGTAAATTTATGGGTACTTATCTGAGTTCAATGTATTGTCCAAACTTTTGGAAGTTCACTCCTTATGAACTATTTTGGGCATGGAAAAGTAGCAAAACAACATTCACTAGCCCATATATATATAAAAAAAAACCAAACAATTTTTTTTAAAAAACTGTTGCCACAGAAGGATTTCATTCTACATCCTTCTTTTGCAGAATCCCAACCCAGATATATTATGAGGAAGAGTATGATAAATTGAATGCAGAAATGCAACATGCATATTTTAAACTTGGGTGGGTAGGGGAAAAAAATCACATCCAAATTCAGAATATGTTTGTTCTGTTTTATCTCCCCATGTAAATACTTGGTCTTATATTTTGCCCACAGTCAAGCAGTCGTCGTTTCCAGTTATCCCATACTACTTTCCTTCAAAAAAACATATAGAATATTAGGCTTAACTCACCTCTTTCATATGATAGTAACCCATTAATCTCAGAGAAGCCACTTTCATTCAGGTAGTACAAAAGAAAGGAGAATCAGTTTTGACTTTTTTGCAGTGCAGAAAGACTTTTATTCAGGGGGCTCATCTTTTACTTGGTATACATGGACATGCAGTGACCGTAGCTTAGGTAGGTAGACTTAAGGTAGTCTCAAGCCAGCTAATTTAAGGCCTACCAACAACGTGTATGTTGGCACAAAGCTCAAAGGCAAGATTAATTACGCATTATACAGCCCCTTAGGTAGGTCTTGGAGCTTTCGCTGAACAGCTAGCATGGTAACAGTATACCAGCTATCTAATTCAAAACTACTTAAGTAAGCTGCAGCGACTACTGCATCGTCCTTGGTTCTGAGCTACATTTATGTGATCCATGTAAAGTACTGCACTTCAGAGCTGTCAAACCAGCACTTTAATAAGCTCTACAGTTTGCAAATATGTTATATACAATATATATAATTATTTGGCTTATTGGCCAAATTCTGACATTCTTCATGTCATGTATTCCAAGACACAATTTTATTTAAAATTCATTTTAGTTTTTCATGTAATCACAGAGAAATGAACAGAACTGGCATTACAGTCTAATGTACTTCCTAGAATGTCCCGCTTGGCAAAAACTTTGATAAAGTACATTCAAGTGAAATGGGGTGGAGTATCAGCTCTGTTCAGAGCTCTCTAACTACATCCCATGATATAATGTAAGACAAACGGAGATGTAGACTGCAGCTTTATGGTCACAATAACAACAGTATCTCATGGTCCCTGAGTGTTCTGCATGGTTGAAATGGGATTTCTTCTTACAATATTTGTCATTAATATATGTTCAAGGAAAAATGCAGTTGCAAGAAAAGACATGCTTGAGACTGCAAAATACTTACTGGTGCCTAATTGCTGGAGAAATTATTCAGGAAAAATCTTCTTAAAATAGAAAACAGTATTTTTAAGCTACTGAGGGCATTACAATGTGTGATTATTTGTTGTATCAGAAATAACTGGAAAAAAAAGTTAAAATGCCAAGGGATTGCTCTTATGTGGATCTGAGTTTTTATTAAAATGCAATGATATTTGTTTGGTATTTCATGTAGCTCCCTTTTTGCTTATTCTTTTTTCCCCCCACTTTTTTCAGTTTCTCTTTCAAATTCCCACCCATTCATATAAACCTAAAGTGGACAGCACAAGATCTTGATTACTGAGTAATGATCTTACCTTAATAAAATAAAAAAACCCATCCAATCATCAAATCCCCCAAAAGCTTCTCTTTCTTTCTACTTAACTAAATTACTTAAAAATTGGACTTCAGTAGTGAGCTGCTCTGCAATTAAAGCTTCACTATAAATGGAAAAAGACAAGAATTGAAAAAAAATTCATCAAATATAAAAAAGGCTAGGCATATTAATAGCTAGAAACATTCCTTGGCAACAGAGAAAGAAAAGCTTAGAGAAATCAGAATTATATGTCATACAATCTCTTAAATGCATTTTTCTTTATTTTTCTGATTTTAAGAGATGAAGAATAAACATATTATCATTATACGTCTTTGGGAAGCTGATAATATCTGAGCTGCAGTATTAACTACATGCACACCTAAAACTATTAGAGGCCAAATATGAAAACCACACTACTGAAATTTATTTTTATCTTCTTATTTTTTCTGCAAGAAAGCTGCCATATGAGGAATTCATCAGAAAAGCCAGTTTGAAGTCCTCTCAGGGTTTCATGTTTATCTTTGCAAATATATGATACAAAGAATCATTCAAAACAAGCCTTGTAAGTATGTACTGCAAATTGCCTCCATTTGTGTTGTACAAATGATCCCAGCTGCCACTAAGATTTGTTTTTATAGCACTTACTAGAATGAAAATAACTGTTGTTTCACATACATTGTGTATGAAAACGTCCAGAAGAACTAAGTATGTGTAGGAATGGGACTTTTCCTCTGCCCTCTCACCCTTAAATTAGAAACTCTTATACAGTAAAATGAATCCTCCTAGGGTAAGAAATGCTGATGTATTGGAAAGAAATTACTCCTTTGATAATATAGCGTAGACTAACTTACAGATAACTACTTTTCCTGTTAATAAAATGCTAAGAGCATTCTTGGTTAAACTTGTGGCACATACTTTTCAGGAAGCATTTTCTCCTTTCAAATCAGCTTGATACTACTTTTGTTTTGTCCTTGAGGTGAGGAATCAGGATGCAAATCAATGTTAAACAGCGGGACTTCTGAAGTGAACCTATTCCTCAGAGCAGTACCTTAGTCAAAGCCGCAATTCTCTGAGCCAGCTCAGCTTCCACTTCAGGTAAGGTTTCAGCCTTCCTCATCGTCTGCTGCAGCTTCTGCTCAGCCAGCTCCAGACGCTCTTGCAGTTGTCTGTTCTTGTCTTCCAACTGAAGGCCAAAGACAGGTAAGCAAGTATAAGAAATAAAATCAGAATTAAGATTTCCCTTCTTCAATTTCTTGGTACTGGGGAAACAATCAGAACTCACTAGATAAGCATAGATAATCCACAGCCTGGAGGAGTTTATTGGAAAGGTATTAAGCATGGAACCATGCAGGCTGCTGGTCTCCCTAATGAGTGATCATTAGGGATCATATGAAGGTGAAGAAAAGGAGTTGTAAAATGGTACTAATGAAGGTGGGCAAAAAGGTCCTCTGATCGATGTGTTGTTTAACTGAGCAAAAGAAAAATATTACTGCCAGTAAAATGAAAATTTTCTAAATGGAAATATTGACTCCCTCTCACAGAAAAGTATGAGCTAAAATGGGACAGAAGGACAATTCCAATGGGACGGAATTCCCAGCAAAGCTTATGAACAAATTGTCAATTGCCAATTTTCTGAACAAATGCCAATCATATATTAGGAAATGTTAAAACTGATAATTGCTGCTCAGCTAATTAATTCATTATCATATCTGTGGTAACCATTAAAGAGAAACAGGAGAACTTTTGATAACTGCAGTATTTTCTGGCCTCCTGAGATGGACCACATGATTAAGAATGTTTTAATGGCTTGATAAGGGTTTCCTGCTTTCCTGTTCATTCCAAGCAATAGAAGACAAAATGAAAAAGGAGTGTGCTTTTAGATTCTTTTTTAATCCTTCAAAAGCATGAAAAGGTGGGCTTTTCACATCACAATGCTGCAAACAAACTTCAAGTCTGCCTGTATATATTCTAAGCCTAATTCTATTGATCACTGCTTTGAGTAGGTAGACCTCTGCAGCACAGCATGACTTACACTGGCAGTAATAAAAACTCCAAGGACAGATGCAGGTACCTTACTTTGTTGGGTGGTTTGTTTATTTTTTTCTAACTTAAAACAAGTCTTAAAATAGCCAAAGGAAGCTGGTATATGCCAGAGAGTTTTAGTTCTGAGGCTTTAATTTCCCTGAAGAGGTAGTCACATACATAAATATACACACATACAGAGGGATGTGTGCATGTGTGTGTAAATATATCTGCATACAATCACAGAAGCAAAGACTATCAGATTATATAGGCTTATTACTCATATAGCATTTTATACTGTTTGAAGACATGATAGGTGAGAAAAATAAGTCTGATACTGAGGCTGAGGAGCAATTTCATCTTTTACAGTTTCAACTATATTAATTTCATGTTAACTTTCAGCTTACATTGTATTCTTCAACTTAAAAAACATGTTTTTATGTTCACTTTACACTTCAGCTTTTGAAATCACTGTGGAAACAAAGGACCATGAGAAAAAACTGAACTACCGTGTTATTTTCTTTTAGAAAAGATACTCACAGATAGTTTATCTATGCATAACTAATACATAAAATAATTAGAATCTATTGTATGCAAATTTTGGACCTTCCTGCAGAAGGAAATTTCTTTTGCTTAGACTATTTTTAAGGGTTTTTTTGTTGTTGCTGTTGGGGTTTTTTTAATTAAATTCAGTAAATCATTATATGAGAAGTAAAGATAACCCTTTACTTAGGGGCTATGACTATGTGCATTTATGAAAGACTGTATTAGAAAACACAGTTATTTTCCAATGTTGAAAGTACGCATTGATTTAGTATTCATAGTTTTAATAGCTGATATAAAGCTGAGATGTTGAACAACTCCGATTTTTTAGATTAAAAACCTGATCGGTTGATTAAAAATGAACAGATTAACATAATGGAAACCTCCTACTGTAGATCTGCCCCCTTTTTTGCATTAATTTTCATTGTTTATGAAGAAAGGAACTGACTAATGCAGATACCGCACCTGACGTAGGATGGCTTCCTTGTTTGCCAGTTCATTTTCCAGCTTATCGTTCATGTCATGTATGGAGGTGGATTCTCTCTGTGCACTGAGGTAGCGCTTCTCCAGCGTAGTTATTCTTTCTTCCATATCCTCCTTTTGTGCCATTGCCTAATGTGATAAACAAAATCATCAATAACCATGCAATCAAAATGCTATATAATTTTATACTAGTTTAATTTTCATGCTAACAGTAGACAGAGATGTAAGGCATGCTTAGCAGTATTGTTTCTGTTTTAAAGATAATTTATTTCCTTTGGGATTTCCTATAACTATCATATTTAAAGTGGTAGCTGTTGAGTTGAGCAAACAGAAACAATCCTCACCTTTTGTATATTTTTCTAGTTTCTATATTTTTCAGTGCAAAAAGCCAGCAAATGTAGGTCACATTTACTTGTTTGCTTCTTAAACGACAGTAGTCACAATTAGAAAATAGAAAAATGTTATAGTTACATAATAGTAGAAATATAGTGCGGTGATGCGGGGAAAAAATATATATGCATGTTTCTACACTTACTCCTGGGTACTGCTAAAATTTTCTGCTGAATTGTATGTATCAAACAGCAGGTAACACGTCCTGAAATTTCAAGAAAACAAGTGACCACAATTTTGGATACATAACAAAACCATAACGCACAGGTATGTGACCCGTACACATTATGGATAAGGATTTGTTTAAAATATTGAGATGTTTGTATTCATGTATTATAAGCTGGCCTCACTGAAGTCAATAGCTGTAATTCAGACAGATTATTAATTAGTCCATTACATTGTTTAGTTCTCTTCAATTAGTTTTAGCGAAAGCAGAAAATTTTATTAGTTTTAAACTCATGTCTGGTTCATGAGATGACTTACGTGCTGCTACACAATCTTTCACATGGAAAATATTTACTGATGAGCATGTCTTGCTCTTTGTTGTATTACATTACGAAAACAGTGTTGAAGTAAGGAAGGTTATTTTTCAAGTAAGACACAATGAACATATAACTTGATTCTAATAGCCAATCCTAAAATGGACCATATCCAGGTGATCCTTTTGCATATTGCTGGAAAAAAACTCATAAAAATAGTAATTACGTGTGGAATTCATTAAAAACACACAGAAAAAAAATCCAATAATTGATCCAAGTTATACAAACTAAACTGCCCTTCTTGTTGCAGGTATTTAATTTTCTGTATTGGGAAGACTATATTTTATGGCCCCATGATATAATGAAGAAAGGCACTTCCACCTTTACACATACCTTTCGCAGATGATTTGGCACTAATATTTGGTAATTATTCTACATGTAAGTGTATTTAGTGTCCACTTCGGTTAGAAAGAGAAGGGCTGAAAGCAAGTGAGCCTGTACTTTGAGGGTGGCAGAGCACTGGAAAAGGCTGCCCAGAGAAGTGGTGGAGTCTCCTTCTCTGGAGACAGTCAAAACCCGCCTGGACAAGTTCCTGTGGATCCTGCTCTAGGTGGACCTGCTTTGGCAGGGGGGGTTGGCCTAGATGATCTCCAGAGGTCCCTTCAAACCCCATATCATTCTGTGATTCTGTAGCTTGGTGTAACGTGATACTTAAGGGAGAAATAGGAAATGGCAACCTAGTGTAAACAGCAATCTAGTAGTAAACAGCAATATTTATCAAAAAGTAAATGAGAGTGCAGATATTAGAGACCCCTAGTGATACAATGTAGCAGTGGTGGAAAAGGAGAAAATTAATGTTTGTAACCAGATCAAAATGCTACAATACTTAAAGAGGCAGAATACGATGATTGGAAGGCACTTTGAGGCTGTCAGGTATCAGAAGTTATGAAGGAACATTCCCTCCAGAATACTAGATATAACAGGTTAAATATATATATACATATGAATACATATACACACAGACAAATCCATATGGAATATCTATATTGTAGAAAGGAGCTTAACAGAAAGATAACTAATTTCAAATAACAAAACAGATTCTAGAAGCCAGCCATCCACATATCTTGAGCTCCACATAAGAGAAGATACCCTGAAGAGCACTAATAAGCACTAGAAATTTAAGAGGAGGAAAGAAAAGGAAAAAATGAATTCTACTTCCATTTATTGAGACAACGTCATAGCATATTATAACAGGGATAATGAAGTTACCACACATGAGTAAATATTATAATTGATTATGTAAATAACGTCATTTTATAAAAGAGCCCAGGAGTTTTAAAAATGTACTTTAGACATCTTTATTGAACAGAGTTCATCTTAAAAACTTAAAATAACTGAAAACTTGCCAGAATGCACTCTAGTAATGCTAAACCACAAAGGAGTTGGACTTCCTCCTACTAGATTTGCACATATACACACCCACTTTTAAAAACACAGTTTTATAAAGAGATTTCTAGTACTATTTCTTAATGTAAATTTTATGCTTCCTATATACAAGGGCTTTTATCAGCGCTCAACTTTTGCTGCCCATATTCATTGGCCTCTATCAGTTTGTAGTGGGTATCGCTGGAATGACAGTCAAGAAATAGGAGGCAGATGTGGTGAGCTTCTTACCTCTCTAATGTCTCTCTGATATTTACTGTTCATTTCTTCCGTTTTAATGAGCTCCTTTCTGGTGGTCTCTGCTTCCTGCTCTACCTCTCCCACCCGGGAAGACAGTGCAGCCAAACGCTCTTTCATCTGTGCCATTTCATAGTTTTGCTTTTCCAGTAGTTCCTGAAGTTCAACAACTTGACTGGCTTCATCATTTGAGTCTATGGATCCATTTGAGAGGCGCTGTTAACAGAGAAGTGACACTATTTATTAATTACCTCCTAATGTGGACTCTATCTGAAGAATACCTAAAACAAAGATGATTTTTAAAATTACAAAAGCAACTAGGAAGCAAAAAACACAATCATTTTCATGGTAGATAAGACAGGTGTAGCTATGAGAAAATTGCAAAAGCTTAGTATTCATTCATATCAAGGGATTCTAGAATGTAACATCACACAGAGAAGTAAATGTTTGCCTTAAAAGTAGAATACTATATAAAAATAGGTTTAGTCTGACATTATGACTATTCAACTACAAATTGCAAGAATACTTCTCCTAAAAATAACCAAATTGCATGCATACATCTTAGCTAAATTTACACAGCATTTAAACATAATCAAGGTCTATTTCATTTGCAAAATAGGCCATGCTGCAGACAGGAAGCAACACTAATAAATCACAAATTCACTGTACCAGCAAGTGCCTAGAGTCTGGACAACATACTGGTTAGGTGTACACCAGAAACAAGTTCTGCTGAAGTAATTTGTGTGCTGCTCAAAGCCCTGGTATGAATTTAGTTATAAAGAAAAAAAAAAAATCAGGAGTCCAGAACTCACACTGCATTTGGAATATGACTTATATTGCAAATAAATAATTTCAGGAAAGAAGTATGTTCACTAGCAGGACTTGCTGGCATTGCCTCATTATAATAGATAGTCACAGTAGTGTTATCCAGCACAGGGTAAGCTGTGGTTTCATACACATTTAATTTTATTGTGTCGAAAAAATAGGCAAAAAGAACAAACAAAACCAAAATGATTTTATTTTGACCTGTAACACCAAAAAATAAAACAAAAGTACCCCAGTCTGTCATTAACTTTACTAATTAGGTGTGATTTTATTGGTTAAATATATATTATGCAATTTAGGAACAAAGTATTTCACTGTAACTGTCACTATGATGCTCTTTGAGACCCATACAGGAGTATTGGTCCTAAAAGGCACTTGATATCCTTCAGACGGTAGGGTGTATAAAAATGTATATATGAAGTATTCCTAGCACGACCTGAGAGGAAACCAAGATTGCTTTCATTAGCACTTCTGTATTATTATTTTCAAAATATACTTATACAGAAGTCTTCTAGCAAATTCAAAGAAAATTACTTTTCTTAATGGCTTTAAGAACATTTTTTCCCCAATCAGTCATAAAATGAATCCAGATCAAGACCACCTGCACCTCTGTGGATCATGGAATAAAATTATTTTACTCTAAAAGATCATTACATCAAATAACTCAGTTCCAAAATCGCTTTCTTTGTACTGGTTAATTATATTAGTTTGACATTTTATATTAGCTGCTGAATGACCATTGATCTACTTTCAGAACACCATGATAAAATGACAATAGCAATTAAAAAACTTATTTCACTCAGTTTGTTGTTTGGAAAGTGTCCAGTTAGTTTACTTGAACCAAAATCCCATTTAATATGAAGTAATCATATATATAAACAAAATAGTACTCAAAGAGAATAAAACGTTTAAATCAGCATACTTTATTCCATTGTGTAAATTTGAGACAACGTTTTATCTGTGCTATTTATAATATCTTTTACAGTTTTAATCTCATACAGCAATTTTAGCAGCTGTCACAGATGAACAGATTTTACCTTGCACTGAATTTGCCCTATAACTCTCTAAATAGTGGTCCAGGAATTGATGCAAGATCATAATAAGCCAAATACCAAATCTAAAATGCAATAAATGGCATGTGATCTTGCATCTTATGTGATATAAAACATGGTCATTTTGAAATAGGAAGCTGCAATATCTACGAGCATGTTCACTGGCAGAGAAATATTTTCATTAATTAAACTTTTTGCCTGAAGATATTAATAACCAAAATAAATACATTTAAAACATGAAAGATATTCATTTTTTCTGTTCATTTACTTAATATCTGAGATTTTTGGGAAGACAAGTAAAAATGTATTTAATCTCTCACCAGTGGGCAAATGCTGTGATTGCTAGTTATGTATGTATATATTTTTATTTATGCACATAAATGTCACAGAATCACAGAATTGTTGGAGTTGGAAGGGACCTTCTAGAGATCATCTAGCCCAACTCCCCTGCTAAAGCAGGATTGCCTAGAGCACATTACTCGGGACCGCATCCAGGCGGGTCTTGAAAATCTCCAGAGAAGGGAACTCCACAACTTCCCTGGGCAGCCTGTTCCAGGGCTCTGTCACCCTCACCGTGAAGAAGATCTTCCTCATATTTGAGTGGAACTTTCTTATGTTCCAGCTTGTGCCCGTTACCCCTCATCCTCTCACTGGGAACCACTGGAAAGAGTCCGTCCTCCCTCAAATCTTCTCAAAAGAGCATGCACAAAAAAAGTCTCAAATAGACATTCTCTACTGTCATACCCCTAAACTACCCCCGAATATACACAAGAAATAGTGTCAAATCTGTACAGGGTGGCAAAACTGAAAGTACTGAAAGTAAGTTGAAACAATTGCAAGGTCTTAAAGGGAGAGCAGGAATATTAAAGAAAACTTTTTAACTGGTTGAAACATTCTAGCAGAGAAAACAAAAAATGTACATGATCCCCAGATCTGGATTACAAGTTAGTCATCCAGATAAAGTCTTCAACAATTTTCATGATGCTGTCTATCAAGTGTGGTCATGAAAAAGCTACATATGAACACATTCCTTAATTTCACATTAAAGTATCTAGTACTAATGGCTATTTTTCCTTGAAAAAAGAAATGTGGCAAAAATATCCTCCAATGCCTCACTTTTTTTACTAACTAGTTTACCAAATAGATAGTCCATCTCTTTCTATCACATTTACTTATTTAGACCACTGTGCTGCAGAAATAGTACCATCATATATTCTTGACTTCATTTTGTTTTGCTTTCTACAGACACAACAGGCACATGCAGCTACAATGTGTGCTCCAGCTGGTGCTCACACCATAAAGGTCTCTGCCCTCTTCCCCTGCCCCCTTCCACAGGTTTCTCAGCCAAATGAAAAACCTGGTTGGCATCAGCCTGAAAGACCTAATGCAAACCTCAGATGTCTTTGTTTGGGCTAGTTCAGAGCAAACAAAGGTAAATGAACAACTGCATCAGTACCCAGCACTTGCTTTCCTCAACACCGGGAAGAATGAGGGAAAGAGCAACAGCAAGAGGAAGGCCTGCTGTGGGGTTTTGGAGGTTTTTTTTTTGTGGTATATCACTGCATACCAGATAAGTAACTGTAATATCACAGTCCGTACTAAGGTTTTCAGAGACACTCTTACTTCATAAATAAAGCTTTTACACTCACCCAAATATAGCAAAATGAACTAGGAGGAGAAACAGAAGGGAGATGAAATAATTGTCAAGTAAATCTGATGACAGTGATGGTATTAACTACAACAGAAGCAGCATACCACAGAGGAAATCAAAGTTCAAAAAATACCCTGTAGGAATGAGTGCCATAAAGGTTAATAAGGATTAAACAAGAAACATCTGAGGGGGGAAAAAAATAATTCTTTGAGTTGCTTATGGTCTGTGGAAATGGAAGAGGGAAATAAATGTTCACGTTCCTTACTGCTGAACAGTATGAAAAGGAAACCAACATCCCTGGTATCAGATTTTCTTTCTTTCAAGAACCAAAAAGCACAGCAGTAAAGCAATCTGCTGCTTGTATAGGAGTGTCAGCAGGGAGAAAGACAGCAAATTGGAGCATTACACATAATAATAGATCCCTCCTAGATTGTTGCTTCTCTCCCCTGTTCTCTCTGCCATGAAATAATAAAAGGAAAACCAGCCGCAGACTGGTTTGCAAGTGAAAAACAAGAACAATGGTAAAAGGAATACCAGCAGAAAGTGTAAAATGCCTAACCCAGAACATTATAGCATCTGTTGATCCATTTCATATTGCACTTGCAATTGAGTCTTATCAATAATGCTGACGGCAAAGTGGGTGGAGGGACACTTAGGTTAAAGAAAAAAAAAATAGAGTAAAGGCACCGGTGAACTACAGCAGTTAACAAAGAAATTGTAAAATTGTCCCAGGTTATTGATTGTAAACTACTTCTCCATTGTATTTTGTAGAAAGAACCTTACAGTCAACTACGTATGTGGCAAAATATACACAGGAACCTAATCTTATGAAGGCAAATCCCAAGAACAGTAAAAAGCACCCCCAAGCGATATTTTCTCTCCAGTTATAAAACATCTGACACAAATCTGCTTGGTCTAAATACTATCAACCAGAATTAATTACATATTTTGTGCTAGAATTTAACGTCAGAGAGTGGTGAGAAGGAAGAAAAGAATACCTTACAGAGTTACCTCAGAACAACCAGTAGTGGAGATAGGATTTGTTTACTTGATAGAAGTAATCAGTGCCTCTGACTTGTGGTAGCATGAGCACAGGTGATTCAAATGATGCCCAAGTGCATAAGCTGAGGACTAAATTAAACTCTGTCTAACCACAAGGTACCTTTGAATAATTGAGAATAATCTTAAAATTCAGAAGCCTGGCTTTTTAGAATTCTTAGAACAAACTAGTATTTTTATGGTGTAAGCGCTGGAGGAATGGTGGCGTGTGGTTCATTTGTGGTTTGTTTTCTTTTTAAACCCTAAAAGTGTGTGCTTTGTGTCTACTCTTTACTAAGACACTCTAAATTCTTTTTTAAAGGACTATTGGCAAGTTAATTGCACCATAAATGCCTACTGTCAAAACTGAAGTCCTCACTATCTTCTCAAGTCAGTACACTGTTACCGTGGTTTTTGAGAGCTCATGCTGAACAAATTTCTCTCAGGTTCTCCTCCCAGTGTTCAAGGCAACTATCGGCGTTAGGCTGGCTACCTTTGGCAAACAGCGTAACTCAGAAGACTTTAGAGTTATGTCAGAATTCAGTTATCTTTAGAAACACAAAAACTTCTGTTAAAAACACCCTTTTGATGACATAAAGTCTAACATTAAAATGTTTTTTCAAAGGTGTGCATGTAGTGAGTTCTATTTGCTATGTGAAGCTCCGTTTGTCCATGTAAACTTTTTAAATATATGTAAGCAAAGAACATAAGCTTATGCAAGTTCTCTCTGAACCTTATAACAGGCCAAATCAGGGGATTTTGGTTTTTCTTTTTTTCCCAGTATGAAGTTGGACAGGAAAGCAATGATTAAAACATACGTAAAGTAAAGCAATGGATACAAGCTAAGTGTCAGCAAGGAATTGTTTTCAGAAAAATCACAATAATTAGAAAAGACTATAAAAGTAGGACATAATTGTTTCTAAATAACAGAATGTCATTGCTGCAGAAGCTCTTGGAGACTGGAATATACTGTTACCTGTATAATATTTCCAAATATGACATATCCTCATATTTGACATAAGCCTCTGATCCTATTGTTTATGGTGACTGGACTTCAAGATAACCCTTTTTCATTCCCTGTTATTCTAGGATGGCATCTCAACCTAAAGAAACATCGCTGACTCACTTCATTTTATGAGACTTCTTCCCTTCATCTTCTATTAAGGCAGGTGCCAGCTGTTTCTTGATAAAATATGGATATATTTGGTGAGCTGCTCTTACCTCTGGTCAGTCAATTGTTGATATGGCAGCTGAGATATGAAAGGTTTCCTGTACTTCATATGCAATATACAGAATACCAGTGGTATAAATCACTTTAGAAATACAACGTGATCGGTAGTAGTACCAATTTTAAAACCTAAATTATGTTTAGACTATCTTTGAACCAAGATAATTCCTACAAATAATACAAATATAGAAAATTCAACATGAGAAAGAATAAGAAACAAATGCTATATAGAGCTTAAAGCTTTAAAAACAGATGGTGTAGTTTTGTTGGGGTTTTTTTGTTGTTTGGTTGTTGGTTTTTTTTTTAAAAAAACTTTTAAAACAGTTAGGCAATAAAAATGGAAAATTTTGTCCCAAGTCCCAGGGAAAGAGGTTTTTTTTAGCTCTGTAGTGGTGGAGATGCTTCTTCCAACTTAGAAAAGCTGGCGACGAAGCCCAGATTATCAGGGGAGAGACAGAAATACAGTATATTTCTCAGGTCAAATAAGCTTGTCTGAATTTTGTAGTATAGAAATACTAAAAAGGAAGTAAAATGATCACTAAAGGAAGCTAAATTATACACGTCACCTGACTGCATGAAAGTAAGAGTAGTGTTTACTGATGCTGCTTGACATTTAAGAATAAATGAGTAACAAGTTACCAAAGATGACTTTTAATATAGAGTTCTTCC
>VXAK01020764.1:20287-30722 GCA_013399435.1 Arenaria interpres
AATATGATCATCATCCACATAGTCAGAACACAAAAGAGAATGTAAAAAGCTATGTCCAAAATAATAGCATTACACCTAAGCTGTCACAGTAATTTCTAAGTAGTTGGATGCCTCTTCGTGTTTTGGTCTGTGTCAGGGAGTAATCTCATAATCATTAGAGGTCTCCTCTTTATTACTTTGAATTTTCTTGAACCTCTAATCAACTATTGAAGCCAATGTTCTCTCAACTGAACTATTTCTTCCCCACCCCAATACTGATGTAAAAATAGCTACCTTCTCCAGCACTTTTCTCTTCAAATATCCTCACTTTCTTTCTCTTTCTACCAAGCCATCAAAAAACTCCAGTTTCTATTACTGCTTTAAAGATCTGGAATAACTCCACTTCCTGATCAGCTTTCAGCTCTTATTCTTCTTTCTGATGCCTATAATCATCTGTCACGCTTTACTCACTTTGCAAAATGGGGCAGGGGAAAAAAAAAAAAAGTTTACTTGATGGGTGAGCATTTTTCTTGTTGTTGCTGGTTTCTTCGAGAATAGCTGCTTATTTCTCTTTTACACTACTAGGGTTTCTGAGATCTTACACAGGAGAGAGACATCACTAGCTTCTGCTTTATTATTATAAGGGCTAGTAAGCTGCCTAAACCAAATTATGCATGCAAACCCCACCCTCATTCTCCTTGACTAACTCATTTTTCTTAGTAGCCTCACCAGCCCACCATTAGAAATGAATGACCTGGCAACTCCTTGCAGTAAATCATCCAGCAAAGGTCAGTCAGCCAATGCTGTCCACTAGCACAGTGCTTGAAGAGTAAAATTCCCTTGCAAAGTTAATGAGACTTTTAAAGCAGAGTTTTAATAGGCTTGATATGTAGAAGTATATTGGTGTTTCTATTAGGCAAAAAGGAGAAATTTTTATGACCGAAAGATAGTTAAACTTATATGAAAACAAAGAACTGATTTCTTGAAAAATTAAAGACCTAGTAAGAAATCTATTGATTTATCGTGTAAATAATGCACAAGTGAAGCAGCTTTTCAATATAATAAAATCCCTATGCTAGCGTTGAGCCTTAAGTACTCATACTCATGCAGACATAGTAAACTATCAAGCAAAACAGTATTTACAAAAGAATTGCCTAGACTCTTTCAGAGAGAATATTGCATACTCTCCCAGATTCTCCTGAGATTCCTGAAGACTTCTAATCCCAGGTGCAGCTTTTATCCATTTTCCATTCAGTAAAAACTCCTCCTCTCTCCAGATGTGTCAAGTAATCAGTCATCATTAAGTCCCCTCTCAGCACATGCTTCTTTAATTAGTTTTAGCAATATTAATCCAGAAACAGATAATTAGAAAGCCAGAAAGATATCTGCACTGCTTGGAAACAAATGCATCAACTGATTATCAAATGTATTTTATGTCTGAAGTGTATTATTTCTCTAATTCAGAATGTGATTGCCTTGGGGCAAGGATATCGCCTGCCACTATTTTTTATACATGATGCATTATGACTGCACTCAGTAAACAGCAAAACAAAAAGTCCCTACAGCAAACTTTTTCTAAGTTACAAACACCCCTTTGATGACTGGTGTTCAATCCTTACTAGGTCCTCTTTTAAACTGGTGCCTTTGAGAAGGGCTCCCTGTGTCCTTCTTTCACTCCTTTCTCTCCCATTTCACTCTGCTGCCAGTTAAAAGGAAAATTTTTTTTTATCTACTCATTCAAAACAGAGGAGCACATGTGATATAAATTAATAAGTAAAAACTGAAACTGAAAGTTTTATTCTGCATTTCTCTACTAGCTATACAAAGTGATCAGAAAGGCCAAAAATAGTCAAGTCCAAAAATGGAACACATTCTGATGATTGCCCTGAAAGAGACCTGTTATTTTAATTATATTATTCCATTTTAATTGTATTTGGTGTGCACCCTGAAGATTTTAGCCCACTGTGTTTGCTTTGGCAAAATACCTTTTACTCCTACAGTATACAATGTCTATAATTGTTGTCAATGTTTTAACAGATTTTAGTATTTATAAACTGCCACCATTTGATTTAATTATTGGAATATGTTAGTGTAATGAGTAAGAAGAAAAAATGCAATTCTTAAATAAGCTGAATGTGACTGCCTGAGGTATATTATATAAAAAAACATCCCTAGCTGTTTAATACGTGTAATTATATACAGCTCTGAGTTGCTCATAAAATATAGCATTATTTATTTAGGAGAAAAAGGTCTTTGTTGCACCACAGCTATCAGACTGTTTTACCTATCTGATATATGTAGCTGTTTGCATGTGCCTAAAATGTTCTGGTATATTATTTTGAGGGGAAGGGAACAACCACGCTGCTAAAATTGCCCTTTCTATGGGTAAGACCAGGGTGGTATACTTGTTAGGAAAAGTAGGTAGAACCACGAAAGTAGTTAATGAGTTTTGATGGTACCGTTATGGACCTCAGAATAAGGAAAAGTTCCCTTATTAGCAGGTTATATGTATCATCAGAGGGATGGAGCACCTCTCCTATGAAGACAGGCTGAGAGAGCTGGGGTTGTTCAGCCTGGAGAAGAGAAGGCTCCAGGGAGACCTCATAACAGCCTATCAACCCCTGAAGGGAGCCTACAGAAGAGATGGGGAGGGACTNAAAAAATAAATAAATAAAGGCACCAAACAGGGACGAACAGGCTTTGTTATTTACTAGTGTTTACAAGTTGTGGTTACAACTGTCAGCAATAAAGTCTAAAAATAGAAACAGTGTGCTTCCAAGGAGAAACACCCAGATTTACACTGCACTTAAATGCTTAGCTTTCATGTCTTCAGTGCAACAGAAATCCACAAAGTGTTTTGTCAAGCAGGAAACAGCCTATGCGTAGAAGGCATCTTTAAGGATAAAAATATTCATTACCCAGGCCAATTTACCTCTGCTAAAACTCCATTAAATTCAGAAGAATTATAGCAATTATTTTTTATTTGTTTGAATGAAAAGATGTGGCATGGAACTTACTGAGGAATATTCTCCAATAAGCGCCAGAAATAGGCAATGAATTTTGAACCATCAAGGAAAGAGACGATTCTAAGTGAAGGGTATACTTTAATGGTGGACATTTAAGGTATGCAAACATCAGAAGATTCAATGTTTCCTATAGCAACTTCAATCCTTCCCAATCTGCATATGAGTATTTCTGAAAACATTCTGTTTTACTGAACAATTGAATTCCCATTGTTCTTACAGAAATTTTATAGTAGAACCTTATCTGAATGGATAGCAAGTTTTTCCTACTTAGTCTACTACAATATAACAATCTTTTTCTACATCAACCCATTAACCACCTAAATTTATGAATTTTTATGAAAATTCATATACTTCCACCTAAGGGTTATGATAAAATGCATCTGTGGGCTTCTTTTTTTTTTTTCATTCTTTCTCAGTAAGGTAGAAATCCACTGGTTGAAGACATTCCAGCTTTTACATGACTATAGACTGGTTTTGCCCGTCAGCTCCTGAAACACTGTTCCAGAGCTGAGAAAGCCAAAGGTCACTTGGCAACACCACCTGCACAGCTACACTTTCATCTCCAGGATATGTCTGTCTTCTATAAGCTTCTATGAAGCTTATCATCAAAGACTGGTAAGAACTCTTTTCCCCAACTTCATCACTATTTTGGGCTTGCTTAGGATAAATAACCTCCTGTAGTATTGTTGGTGCAATAATTTGAGGCTGCAGATGAACTTTGGTAATACTTTGCTAACACCTTGCATTCAATTTTTCCTAGTGGTACATCAAGTGTAGTCAACAGCCCCTCCTCATATTGTCAGGAGCGGCTCATCTTGTCATTCACCACTGGCTGTTTCAGATGGGAAACCATCAATATTAAGGAGAGGTACACATAAGCTACCCGCCCTGCAGAACGGGAAGCTTCTTCTTCACTGTTTGTGCCACTGCAGTGCTTCACACCTGCCCAGCTTTTTTCCTTCAACATCCCTGCATGCATCCTACCTGCTTCCTAATAGATTTCCCAACGGGAACTTTATTCACTGGGAATTCTGCCTTTTCTGGCTTTCACTTGTGAGGAAATCAGGCTACCGTGCTTACAGATCAAGTGAATGTTCTGGATGGTGTCAAGGAGTGTCCAGTGGTCACAGATCTAGGTAGGAGAATATCTGATAATAGAAATAGTTGCATCTTAACCCCCATAGCAGGTGATCTTTGTCAGTTTTTTTTAAACAGTTTTTCAAAGTCCTTTAAAGCTCTTCTGACTGTGCAAGTTGGCCTCTTTGCAAGTTTCTGTATTGGCTAGCTTTTAAATTACTCTTGCCTAAATGATACAGTTTAGAAGCTTTATTGTCATAGAGCAGATATTTTAACATGCCTGGTCAAGGCTCCTCCTAGAAAACATGCATGAGAGTTTCTGTTTAATGACCTGGCATCCACCTGCCAATGAAAGCAACTCACAGTGCGATCTGCAGCCTGTTCCAGGCACAAAGAGCTAGACCAAGATGCTCCTTGTTGTTTTTTCGGTTTGCTTTGTTTTGTTTTAAATCAGTATGATTCCATGTTGGAGTCCCTAAAACTTCTCTATAGCAGACATCTTACAAAGTTTGGAATTTTGTGATATCATAACTAAAAGCCATTCACTGTTTATTTTCTTAGAATTTTTCCTTTGTTTTGTGAAGTAATACATATTCATAGCTAATACTTCGCTTTACTTCCGTTTTACCATTATTTTCTTTTGACATGTTTCATTTAAACTTGATAATGAGTCTCCATTTATGATTACACCCTGTCATCATTAATAAGATTTCTATTTCTTAAAGATTAACTAGCTTTATTTCCCTTACTACTCATTTTAAAAAAATAATTACTTTGTACCAAGCCATTGCTTGATAGAAATCAATTTATGGTAAAGTAGGACAATTTCCTTTTGAAGCAATTTTTCTGTCTCATAAAAATGTATGTACGTAAACTACTTTCTATAAAATGTATAAACTCTCATTTTACCATTCTTGGAATGTTCTGGAATTTTTTTAACTCTTAATTTTCACTATTAGCTCTTTCATAATTTTGCTTATATCAGTGTAGATAAACCTTCTAATGAAACTTTGGTCATGTATTTTTGATTATTGGCATTACATTAACTTTTCACTTCTCTGTTGATGTGTCATTTTTCCAAATTGTTTTGGAAAAGAAAATGAATGGCTCAGAAAAATTCTTGGACTGTTCTTTCAACGCTCTTGGCAGGAAGTAGCTTAAAAGTATTTAGTTTCTTTTAGCACCTATTCTAAGAATTGAAGTAATACAAAATACTTCTGTGTTCCTGTGAAATGCAGTCAGATTATCTTCCCTCCCCTGCCCCCCGCTCTGAGTATGGTAATCAACAGGTATTAATGCTACAAATGAGCTGAAGCCTACATCGACATCTTTTTCCTAAATATGCAGGAAGTTATTCCACCTTCAGAACAGACGTTAAACTTTGGCACACCTAAATCTCAGAAAACAATCCAGTCTTCATGTTTTCCATGTTAGCCATGCTGGGTAACTCCTGTAGGTAACTTTTACCTGAAGAATCCTCTAATCGCCTATATCAGTTTGGGACTACCTGTTCTGCGAAGCTAGGCAAGCTCTCCTTTTGAGGTCTGTATAGAATTTACCATGTCTGTATCTCCTGGGAAGTCCAAGAAAATAGGCACAATTAATATGGTGACCTTCTGAAAGTACTGCTTAAGTTTTACCTATATAATTGCTGTGACTGTCAGTCACACAGTCAAAACCTAAAAAGTAGGATCTACTCAGACTGACTGAAACTGAACTTAAATCTCCTGTATTATAAGAGGATGCAAACCATTACCTCATAGCTTATTGTTCTCAATCTCTACTGCTGAAGCTGAAGGATTGTTTTCTAAATGGATGTTTAGCGTTGGTCTGGACTTAAGCTGAAGTATCTTAAAAAGCTGGGACTTCACAAAATAAGAAAGAATTGATGGTGGGCACTAAGGTGGTAGCAGCAAGGTAGGTAGCAGCTAGTGCAGAAGATACAAATTAGAGCGCACTGGTTGATCTGGTGTCACTGTAGCCTCCTGTTAACTCCCTATCCAGTACGCTTTCATCACTATAAGAAGTAAAAATTAGTAAGCACAAGCCTGCAATTGAGCTTAGCAAAAGCAACTTAGATTGTTTTGATAAGGAAGCACAGAATTTTTCTGAATATAATATTCTACAAACATTTCATGTGAAATTATAATGCCATGTTACAATAATGTGTTACTTTGGCTTTCATTCCTCTTTCATTAAATATGCAGATGGGCCGAGACCAACGGGATGAGGTTCAACAAGGCCAAGTGCCGGGTCCTGCACTTGGGTCACAACAACCCCCTGCAGCGCTACAGGCTGGGGGCAGAGTGGCTGGGGAGCGGCCTGGCTGAAAAGGACCTGGGGGTGTTGGTCGACAGTCGGCTGAACATGAGCCGGCAGTGTGCCCAGGTGGCCAAGAAAGCCAACAGCATCCTGGCCTGTATCAGGAACAGCGTGGCGAGTAGGGCCCGAGAGGTGATTGTCCCCCTGTACTCGGCACTGGTGAGGCCTCACCTCGAGTACTGTGTCCAGTTTTGGGCCCCCTACCATAAAAAAGACATTGAGGTGCTGGAGCGGGTCCAGAGAAGGGCAACAAAGATGGTGAGGGGTCTGGAGAATAAGTCTTATGAGGAGAGGCTGAGGGAACTGGGGTTATTCAGCCTGCAGAAGAGGAGGCTGAGGGGAGACCTTATTGCTCTCTACAACTACCTGAAAGGAGGGTGTAGAGAGATGGGGGTTGGTCTCTTCTCTCAAGTCGCAGGCGACAGGACGAGATGAAATGGCCTCAAGTTACGCCAGGGGAGGTTCAGGCTGGATATTAGGAAAAATTTTTTCACTGAAAGGGTTATCAGACATTGGAATGGGCTGCCCAGGGAGGTGGTTGAGGCCCCATCCCTGGAGGTGTTCAAAAGACGGGTTGATGTAGTGCTGGGAGGTATGGTTTAGTGATGGTGATGCTCCTTGTATGTTGTGTGGGCGTCTCTTTTTGTCAGTTAGGTTGACGGTTGGACAAGATGATCTTTAAGGTCCTTTCCAACCTGGAAGATTCTGTGATTCTGTGATTCTTAAAGGACAGATACTCTTGTTTCCACTTAGTTCTGCTTATAAACAATGAGGCCAATGGCTCAAATCAGAAGACGTAGCTTGCAAAGAAAGTGGAAAATTAGAGATTTTCAGCTAAGCAGGGTGGTTGTATCTAAAAGCACAAGTGAGTGGGATGTTCACTGTTTTAACAAAATTTCACACGTGTCAAAGACTAAGATTTTGCAAGGAAGAGGAAAGTAGCTGAACAGTATTTGTTTACTGTGTGTTTCTCAACCAAATAGATTAACCACACATAAAACAAACTGCAAAACGTGTAAAATTAATGCTTGCAGGGCAAGTGCACCCTTGTAAATTGGATTGCCTATAAAATAAATAAGTAATGATGTGTTATTTTTGATAAGTATGATTTATCCCACTGTTCATCCCATGCCATTAGACAAAAATGCACAATTAGAGATCCAAACAGCAGCTCTACTCATTTCAGCTGTCTGCCAAATGTTATGTTATGCTTGCATTTTCATTTAATAACTGTGAAGCAAGAGAGGAAGATATGCAACTTGGTTTTTATCAATCTGGAAAACTATGGATTAGAAGAGAACTTTGTTTCTAAACCAGATATTCTCTACCTTTTTTCTCTCTTTCAGCCTTACGCAGCAAATACTTAGCCTAAATTCTATATACCGATTTCTTATTTAAGGAACAATAAGTAAAATGTTCTACATTTTCCTCTATATGAACATGGACATGAATTTGAAGAGTATCTATAGGCAGCACAGAGGAAAACGAACTTTTTCTACTTTTTAGGTTTCTGTCATCCTCTTAATAGCTATTTGGCAACAGTTTTTGCATATATACCCTTTCACATATATGTGACTCTATGCCTTGCTCTTCTGTATGTGAAGTACAGAGGATCACTCAGCAGGATACAGTATCCTTAATTGTAGCATTACGCAAAAAATTCCAATAAAAGTTTGTTATAAGCTGTAGGACTAATTCAATACCCCATCAAAGAGCAAGGACCTGTCCATTTGCATTTCCTTTCTATTTAAACAAGCTCATTTTTTGATACTGGTTTCAGTAGCCAGACAATATTCTAAAGGGCCACCCCATAAAATATTCACATTACAAAAACCTAACACCTTATCATTCCTCATATTGATTGTGTGATCCAATGAAAATATTTTATACCTTTTCATGAACCTTTTGCCCAGGCTCCATTCCTTCAATATGCTCTGATTCTGCAGGCCCTTCACCAGCTACCATTTTCCTTTGAATGTGTGCATTTTGTTCACGCAGAGCAACAATCTGCAAAAGAAAGAAAATAAGTGGTCAATATACATAAGAAACGGAAAAAAAAAAACACCTGAGCAGACAATTTTTTAAATGTATTAACATTTTGATCCTATATTGGCCATTTGTAGCCTTTAAAAAATTACAGAATCATGGAATTTTTTGTGTTGGAAGGGACCTTGAAGATCATCAAGTTCCAACCCTGCCTGCCACTGGTAGGGACACCTGCTAGACCAGGTTTCACAAAGCCCCATCTGCCTGTACATGCACAGAAGTTTAAAAACCAAACATATTAATAATGAATAAAAGCCATTACGGATACCAAGGAACAAATAAATGACAGGATAACCAACATTGCCTTGTTTTATCTTCTATCCTTACTTTTTGCTGGGGTGCTTTTTTTAATTTTAGCTTGAAAGATGAAAGACGTGTTAGGCATTGATTTCTTAACACTGCAGGAATACAACTCGTTCTCTCATACAGAAAACAACGGATGCCAAACTGGAAAACAGTGCCAAAAAGCTACAAATCCAAACCAAGTGATGTAAAACAAAGTTCTAGCTTTCTGTTACCTTCCCATCTGTGAGTAACTGCAACCTAAATTTAAGTGGTTTTCATTAAGAAAAACATGTAGGTAAAAGTCCTCTACTGTGCTATTCATTGACTGTTTTAGTGTATATACAAGTGGGTTTTCTTGGATTAAAAAATATTGTTTTATTTACTGGTAATATTATTTAAAATCTCACTCAGCTACTGAAAAATAAGCTGCTTTCTCTCTTTGCAATTTACTCTGAGACAATGCACAGGATGGAGAGTCAGGTCCTAAAATATTTTTACATGGCATACATCTGGCTAATTTAAAAGTTAGTTATTTTGATTAATTGTATAGTTAGATCTCTCTGTACTGTTCTGCTTTCATGAGCACATATAGTAAATAATTTAACAAATGGATAACATTATGTATTAAACACAGTAGACTACTGGTAGGATGTATAGATGCTGGTTTTGGAAAGCTGGTGAAAATTTAAAGGCTTCTGTCACTGTATTGTGTCTGCATAAATCCTGAGTCAGAAACACTCTAAAACGCTGTCCTTCCCTAGAATACAAAAGCATGGGGTACAAAAGCAGAACTACCTGGTAAGCATGTACAGCAGACAGGATTTTGTGGGACATTTAACTTATTTTAATTTAATTTAAATTAATATTAAAAATATATTTCCTTTGATCCAAATAATTTAGTTAATTTTTGTTTTTCAAATGGGTTTTTAAACTTCTGTTTGAGTTCTTATTGTAAGACCATTTCAATCAGCTCTGACCAGCATTTGAGATCTCAGGGACATACCACTTTAAACAACTCTTCCTTAACATAAATGTTGAAAACAGTTGTGGTATGAGTTCACTGTTCACTAAATTACAAGTTACAGCCCTTGTAGAACTTGCATGACTCTCACTGACTTCAGTGCCAAGACTGAGACTTGAGGGCAACATTTCATCCAAAACAATTACAGGAAAATATAAGAAGGGGAATCAAAACTGTCTGAGACAATCTGTGTCTTTAGGGTTTGTACAAATACACTGAGCTTTAAAATGTGTCACTTAAAAAGGAGAATTAGGTCTCTCTTAAATAACAGAAAAAAGTGTTTATGATCTCATTGGCATAGACTCTCTTTGTTCACAGAAATCAGTAATCTAATAACTTCTTTTTTTTTTTTCTGAATAGCTTCACTCATGTCTTTTACTTTACGGTTCCAATGGGTCTCAAATATAACTACCGAAATTATGGTACTCATCAAGCAAGATTAGCCATTGATTAGTATTAAAAGTGACTTTCAGGTAGATTAAGGGAGATGTTTAAATGTATATATTATAAAATTATGATTTATGGAGATTAATTACACATCATGAGAAATAAATGTAAAATCACAGGGTATGTTAAGTGGCAGACAACAACAGATTTGGATTTTCATATGATAATATTTCATTGATCAATTAAAATGCAGACTCCACTCTGCCTTCGTTTTGAACAATCATCTCTGTCT
>VXAK01020766.1:8569-18811 GCA_013399435.1 Arenaria interpres
GTACACCAAGGACCCACCTAAGGGTACACAAAGGATCCCCCCAATGGTACACCAGTCCGCTTTCAACCATATATCAGCAGTCCTGGCTAACTGGGAGGTCCCAGTTGACTGGGAGGTTAGCAAATGTGATACCCATCTACAAGAAAGGCCAGAAGGAAGATCCAGGGAACTACAGGCCTGACCTTGGCTCTGGGGAAGGTTATGGAGCAGATCATCTTGAGTGCCGTCACACAACACGTACAGGACAAACAGGTGATCAGGCCCAGTCAGCAGGATTTTATGAAGAGCAGGTTCTGCTTGACTAACTTGATCTCCTTCTATGACAAGGTGACCCCTTTAGTGGATGAGGGAAAGGCTGTGGGTGTTGTCTACCTGGACTTTAGTAAAGCTTTTGACACCATTTCCTATAGCATTCTCCTGGAGAAACTGGCCGCTCATGGCCTGGGTGGGTGTCCTCTTCACTGGGTAAAAATCTGGCTGGAGAGCTGGGCCCAAAGAGTTGTAAATACAGATTCAACAACACCTGAGTGCCGGGTCCTGCCCTTGGGTCACACCAACCCCATGCAGCACTGCAGGCTTGGGGCTGTATTGCTTGTTGTATTGCTTGCTATGTTGCTTCTGCTCCCATAATTTGACTGTTTATTGCTGATTTTCAAAGCGTTGGCACCTCTCATTCCATTTTCTTCCAGCCTGAGCCCTTTCGTGCCAAGCTGCAGCCCAGGGTCATCCTTCATGCCCAAGTTAAAAAGCCTCGGGCAGCGTTGCTGGCAATGGGAGTGCCAGCTGCTCAACTGATTGGAAACGCTGATGGGAGAGCATAATTGCTCTGATGATTTCCCAAATATATGCAATGCCATCTTTCTATGCAGTCAAGTTAAAAAGTAATTTGCAATTAGTTTTTGGGCTGCCTCCTTATCTGAAGCCTCTCTGAGAATCAGGAACATTTTTTTTTGTTTTCTGTGCTTGTTCTAAATTCTGAGTATGGGGTTTTGAATGTGTTTAGGATAGCACCAGTATATTTGTTTCCTCCCCCTTGCTAACGGGCATGTTGCTATAGTGGCTTCATACTGGAGTAATTTTCCTGGTGAGATATCATGCTAGGGATTCATGACCAAAAAGAGAGCTTTATGGAAATCAGATAAGACATTTCATGCCACAGCACTTGTCTTTGGGGGATGAAATAAGACTTGAGACCCAGACTCAGGCATCACAGCGCTGTAGAAGTCGTGTCAGCTGTATGTTCTGTTCAGATGAAGTGAGCTTTGCCACTGTCATTGTGTCACTGTTGCTTCTCAAGGCAAGTGTTGTCAGCCTTTTGTAATGGAGCTGTTTGTCACCTGCTTCCTCTTAGTGACTCAGTGTAACACTCAGCTTTATAGACTGACAGCAACAAAACGGAGCTCATTGAATATAATAGAGATAAATATATTGTAGCCAAGGTTCTGTTTAGCCTTTGTTAGCTTTCATATGAGAAAACTGCTACATAGCAACAGGATCTACTTGCAGGTTTGGTTTTTTTTATTTTTTCAGCCTAAATGGATGTTGTTAGGTGTATGGTACTGAAGCTGACGCTGCTGTTGCATTCTCTTTACCATGTATTAAAAGTTGAAGTAATTTTAGTCCTAATCCCAAAGGCAATAGTGACAAGTCCCCTTTTTGTCTGTGATGTCTGTGGGCGGCCTGAAAACTTGTGTGTGTGTTTGTTTATTGGTAATACATGCAAATTATTTTGAGAATGTGTGTGGGAGTAGGTTTATACTCCGAAAGTAATTCTCTGTATGCATCCATCTCTGAAGATGAATGAAAGAAATGTGTGTGGAGACAAGTATCTTGTAGTTTTGATGCTGTAATTAAAATACAGATGCCTTCAATTTGCATTTTGAAAACATTCTGTTCATTCCTTAAGCCCTGACATGGTTTAATACTTAAAATTGTTCCTTTTTTTTTTTTTTTTTTTCATTTGCTGTGCTGATGAAGTTAATTCACAGGAGTGAAACTGTCTCCTGTACAGCACGAGGCCCACGCCACACTTCTGTGCAGGAGTTTTCTGTACTGGAGTCAGTGTGACAAGGAGGTGATTAGTGATGCCTGTGTTTATTAACAGCTTCTCTCACACCCAGAGGAATGTTTCATACTCAACAGGAACTGGAAGAGGGTTTAAATAAATACCTTTTTAATGGGAAACACATAGAGCATACATATACCTGTAGCAAAGTTGTATTATCAGGTTTGTTCAAGTGATTGTGTTTTCTTTGCTGATTGTTACTAGTTTTATTTAGAAGATAACATCTCACTCTGTGTGTTTGTTCCTTTCTAAAGGAAACCTGAGGTTTTAATCTTGGTATGTGGCTGGAATGGGGAAAGGCATTTGTGTTCACACAGAATTGAATTGGGTGCCCTAGCTGCGTGTTGGTTAACCGGGTGTCACCAGGAGGTCTGGAGGTGCAGAACAGAGGCACCTCAAAGCACCGTAGTTTCCGTGCGTGGTGGTTTGCAGGTGGGGAGTTTGATTCCTGCTCGAGTTGAGTTGCTGTGCCCTGTTTGCACTGGGATGAGCGGAGCACAGTGATGTGGGAAGCTCAGACTTTTCCAGTGCTTTTCACACAAGGCTCAAGTGTGGTTTTTTTTTGGAGTCCCCTGGACTTTCCAAGGGTTGCTGCCTGAAGGCATTTCAAGTGAAGGCAGTATGGAAAGCCTTGTAGTAGGACCCTGAGGCTTTCCCAGGGGTATCCGGATGCTTGTGGGAGCTCCCAGAACTTGAAGTAAGCAGCACTGAAGGCAAGCTTACTAACATGACCATGTTTGCTAGCATCTGTGCTGTTCCCCTGGAGGATGACCCTATTTGGAATATTTCCTTTAGGGAAAATATCCCAAAGATTTCTCTGATGAGTTGTTCAGTTGCATGAGTTTTAATATTTAATTTGTACTATTTGAACTAAAGCCTACATTTCCAAATGCTGCTCTTTGATATTCCTTGTGGAATCCTTTCACAGAATCACAAAATAGTAGGGGTTGGAAGGGACCTTTGGAGATCATCTCAGTCACCCCACCTTTCAAAGCAGGACCACACAGAGCAGGTTGCCCAGGAACGTGTCCAGGTGGGCTTGAATGTCTCCAGAGAAGGAGCCTCCCCCTGGGCAGCCTGTTCCAGGGCTCTGCCACCCTCACAGCAAAGAAGTTCCTCCTCATCTTTAGGTGGAACTTCTTGCATTCAAGTTTGTGCCCATTTCCTCTTGTCCTGTCCCTGGGCACCACTGAAAAAAGACTGACCCCATCCTCCTGACACCCTCCCTTGAAGTATTTATAGGCATTGATCAGATCTCCCCTCAGCCTTCTCTTCTCCAGACTAAAAAAAGACCCAAGTCCCTCAGCCTCTCCTCGGAAGAGAGATGCTCCAGGCATCTACAGCCTACATCCAGCCCTACAGAGGGCTTTGTAGCCCTCTGCTGTACACTCTCTTGCATGTCTGCTGATTTCTCGTGTGTATGGCTCCTGGTCCATCTCTCTTCCCATCAGGGAGCACAAGATCTTTCTTGAAAGAGTCATGGGTGGCAGAGACTGCAGAAGGCAGGGATGACACTGCAGCAGCTTCTGTTTGTTTAAGGTCAGTTTGTCAGACCTGAGAGCTGTAGTCAAAATAACAAGTCCAAACATATTGCTGAGGAGAACAGCACCATTTTTATTCTTGTTCAGATGAGCTCTGCACGTGCATCTTTTCAGAGGGCAGTTTCTCAGTGATGCTATGCAACAGAAGTGTTCTTTCCTCTTGCACAGTACTAATTGAAAACAGGCAAAATGGATTGCTGCAATGAGACAGCTTACTTCTGCTCCTTAAAGTAGAAGAACAGGATATATATCAAAATATGGCATGTAGTTAAAATACTTAAGCAACCTTCCCAAATACTTCGGCTGGAAAGGATGTGAAACAAAAGCAGTTTCATTGGTCTGCCGTGGACAGCCCTGTCTCAGCCCTTCGTTTTGATACTCTGGCAGTCTTTGCTTCTGTGATGCTGTTCAAACGTTTAGCTGCTTTTGCATCACAGCTTTTTGTACAAATTATTTTCAGGTAATTCAGAAGTCTGTAGCAGGTTTCACAAATCAGTGCTCCCCAGTGCTGTTGTGGAGAATACTCTGCAAAGTATTTTTATATTATTTTGGAGGACGTGAGTTGTTGCTGTTCACGGCATGGTTGAATCTCATTTTTTCTGGTATGAAATTCTCACTCTGTGCTTTCTCAGAACAGTGAGCGGTGTTTCATCAGGTTTCTAGGCTGACTTTATGCATTTGTGAAGTCTTTGACTACAGAGCATTTCCCAAAAGCCTGTGGCTTTTTTACAGAATCTCTGCAAGGGAGTGAAATATTAATTCCCAGAACTTTGAAATTGTTAGAATTATTTGTTCATTAGTCATTAAAAAAAAAAAAAAGGGCTCCACAGGTCTTTTTCTTTATTTCTTTATGTCTTTAATTGTCTTTAAAAGCCACATACCATATGGCAAATGACATTTCCTGCAGATTAACTGTTCTGGTAAGGAGCATGAGGTGGGTTTCTTTTAAGCTTCCTTTACATATTTTGCTTCTACTGCTGCGAAGCGCTTTCATTCCTCAAAGCTTAATGATTTTTTTAGTTCCAAAGGACAATGTTATTTCACTTCTGCAGGATAGCTATCTTATATTTAAATCAGCTTACATTTGCTTGGGTCTTTGTACCCATGGCTGAGAGTCGGGAGGGATCTGTTTTGCATATGTGCATGTCGCCCTGATTTCACTGCTGGTGAAGAGGCCCTTTAGCCTCCACAAGTGTTGGGAGGTTTGAGAACATAAATGGCTGCCAGTTTGTTGTGAAGTTACTAAAAACTCTCCAGTCCCCTGTTGATACACAGTGCTTAGCAGATTAAGCCCTTTGAGACTTTCGCCATGAGCCCTCAGACATCTGAAATGGGAAGGCTGCAGTAGGTGATAATTCTTGTCACCTACAGATTGGCAGCTTTTTAAATTAAGGGTCCGTGAAGGCCTAGAGAGTGTGCGTTTGGTAAGGTCACTTGCTTTTTTTCCCCAAGGGACACAAATAAGACAAAACAGGAACTAGAGGTAAATCTTTTTTGGCTAAACAAGCAATTTTATTTGGCGTGCTCCCATGTACTTCAACAGATTGAACACCAGAGATTACTGTATTTCAATATTCTTATCTTCTGATAGCAATACTTTGCAGTCCTAGAAGTCGTAGGACAGCAGGACTTCTGTGGGATGGGAAAGGTCGGACTCTGCAGTGAGGCACCAAACAGGGCAGGTGATTAGCTGACATTTTTGACTGGGTGAGGTATAATTCAACATGATGTCTTAGGGATGGAAATGTTTTAGAAGGTTTTGAACCCTGTTGTTTTGAAGTAGAACTGTTTGTTTTCTGTGAGGATGTAGCCTTGTGAGAAATAAGGGGCAAGAGTTCCCTGCCTTATCTTCTTAGGCGTAATTGCCATGTCCAAGGTGAGAACACACCCACACATATGGCAAGCAGCTTTCCTTGAAGGCTTAGCAGAGTGTTAGGAACACAATGCACTAAGCAAATTCCCTTCTTTTTACTTTAGAAGAAAATTGTGTATTAAGAGTTTTCCTGCCGTGCTGTAAAAACCAATCTTTCCGTAATAGGCATGCACACATACCCGAGCACGGAGGTGCTCTCTCTACCTCTGCTGCCGCGCAGATGCTCTGTGTTCCCGTCGCCATCAGCATGGCTAGCACGGATCGATTCCCTTTTCTCCATGATATAAAACCCCAAAACGAAGTGTTAAACCAGTTCAGCTGCTTTGACTTGTTCCCTGCGCTGAATTCCCGTCTCCTCCCGGTGTGACCTCGGTGGGTTTAATTGGTGCTGCCACAAAGATGAATGCCTCCCCCTGCACATGCTGACAGCCAGCAGTGCCTCTTCATTAGCTGTGAGGAGCACAGGACCTCAAGGGCATTGTTGATACTGTCGACTGAACTAATTGTACCTCTTCTATCTTCTGGAGGGAGCAGGCAGGCTGTTTAATCAAATGGGCACCAGCCTTACTGCGCATAAATATCTCTGTGTAATGGCATATTGTGCTAAAGCAGCTGTGAGCACATTGCTATCCTTATTAACAGAACGATTTCTCAAAAATGTGTTTGGTAGAGAGCCACCTTTCTGCATGTGGACACGTTGGCATGCTCTGTCTCATTCTTGTCCTTCAAAGGAATCTGTAACGACTCTAAACTGCCTTTTTTTAAGCGACCCTTGGAAATGCATGGAGTCAGTGAGCCAGAGAAAAGAAGCTGGCTGAAGCTTTGCTGTTTGTTTCTCGCAAGGTTAATGGTGAGAGCTCAGTGGGAATGATTTCTTTTCCATCTCGAACAGCAGCTCTTGTGATGTGCAAATATTTGACAAGCCCATAATAGATTTGCCTCCTTCATAGTTTTTAGAAAACCAAAACCCAAACCATCCCCAGTCCTACATCCCTGTGAAATGAGATGGCGAGTTAGCCACCAAGCTGTTGTGCTGGCACCATAAAATCTGCTAATTTCCAGATCAGTTCCCTACGTGTCAATGCATGTAATATCCCTTTTAGCTATGTTTTTCGTGCCTTTGCTGTCATGACTACTGAACAACACTGGGGGAAGGCACCACGTCCAAGATACCTGCTTTTTGTTCCAGTTCCAGCAGTGACTCCTTCCATGACATTGGACCAAGTACCACCTCTCCGTGCCCTTGTGTCCACACATGTTTAATTCAGATGATACCTGCATCCTTGTGAGAGGTACAAGCCTTGCAAATTAATGATGTTAAGGAAATGTAAATCTGAACTAGTGATAAGACAGCAAGAAATGTTGATAACCTTTATACTGAGAGTTTAGGGGAGAAAGGCAAGACCAGGACAGTGACATATACTTGGCAGAGTGATAAAAGTAGTTTTCCCTCCTCTCCTTCATATGGAAGATCCCCTCATGATATCACAACTGTTTAAAGATCAAGATTGGTGTGACTCAGTTTTTGGCTATTAAAGAACTACTAGAAAATTTCCTGTTTATCCCTCAAGAGGAAATGGGGCACCTTTTCCCATTCAGAAGATGCAGTCCCTTTTTTGGTAGAACTTTAGCACTTGTATCTGGCATAGAGTACATGATTTAAACATAATTTCTTTAAATGTAGAACGATTCATTCATAGATACCTTTATTTCCAGGGTAAAATTAATTCGATAGAAATCCTAGCAGTTTAGGCTCTCTGCTTTTAAAGCTGAAGGAATTAAATTTAGATGCCAGAACTATTAAAAAAGAATATATTAAAAAGAGCCCTTTCTAAATGTCTTCTCTGAGGTATGCAGCATGTATAGACAATAGACGAACTATTCTCACTCATACGGCTCAGATGTGTAACTTTGAAGTTAGTGAAGCATAAGCCATCACAAATTCTCATCTATAAACCCTGCTATCTTGAATACCTTCTGTCTTTATGAATGAGTACACAAGATTTGCTCCCAGTTGGGGATGTAGCTCATGTCATGAAAACTACATTTGGGGACATGGTTTATTCCCACCCTATTAAATGCCACCACTTGTAATCACAGCAAGGATGAAAATTTTTTTTTCCCTCCGTCTCAGCGCCGCAGCTGGTACTGGTGCTTGACGATCAATATCCATGTTGGCAAAGGGCTTAGGCAGTGCCAGACGTGCAGAGATCGTTTCCAACAAGCCAAGTGGTCCGTGGGAAGCGAGAAAGGTAACTCGAGCGAGAGCTTGTTGCTCTGACAACTTTTGATAGTGATTTGGGGACCAAATTGGGGTGTGGGGGGAGTGGTGCAATGCTGGCTTTTTCCATTTTCTGTTAAGGTGTGAGGAATTTTCTCAACTGTGGGGATGAAGCTACATCACACCCCAGCTGGATGGCCTGAATGCGTTGAGAAGCTACAGTCGGTCTTCAGCAATGTCTGTGTTATGGCCATTAACCATATGTCAGGGACACACCATTTTGTTTGCCAGTACAAAATCATGTGTGTTGATACTTTTGGCGTTCTCTGGTGTATAGACACAAACATTGTCTCAAAAGAAACAAAATACCTTTTTTCTTCCTAACTACAATAGCAGTCTGAACGGCATCTTTGACAGCTCTTAGCTTCATTTTTTTAGCTTCACGTACGTCCCTCTAGTGGCGACATCAAAAAGTCCAGTGAAGTAATAGATACACTTCTGTGTTTGATACCTTGTTCAGGGCTTCAGTTTTTGGCTTGTTTCATGCCAGCAGTACCCTTGGCATATCATGAAGCACAGCTTGAAACTTATATTCCCAAACAAATTCTGTGAAGTGGGAAGACATTACTGGGAAAAGTCAGAGGCAGCGGTAACTCAAGCTTTTTGAGAAAAGATTTTCCTAAATATCTGTATTGCTAACATTTTGATAAATTATGATAATAATTACTTTGCTGTCTGCCTCTTCTCACAGAACTGAGGATCCATAAGCTTTACTCAACATGCGAAGCTTTATGATAAGGTGTTTTTATTACAATTGCCTGTGTGCACTTTCTATATTTCAGTTGGTAAAAGATGATCTGTAGTTGATGTTTGGAGTGTTCTGTAGTACAGATGTCTGCTGGTCTTCTGCAATAGAATTAGCCTGGTGAGTAGGACTCAGGAGGTGATGGTCCCCCTGGACTGGGCACTGGTGAGGCCTCACCTCGAGGGCTGTGTCCAGTTTTGGGCCCCTTACCACAAAAAAGACACCGAGGTGCTGGAGCAGGTCCAGAGAAGGGCAACGGAGCTGGTGAGGGGTCTGGAGCACAAGTCTTGTGAGGAGAGGCTGAGGGAGCTGGGGGTGTTCAGCCTGGAGAAAGGGAGGGTGAGGGGGGACCTCCTTGCTCTCTCCAACTCCCTGAAAGTAGGGTGCAACCAGGGGGGGTCGGTCTCTTCTCCCAAGTCCCAGGCGATGGGACAAGAGGAAATGGCCTCAAGGTGCACCAGGGGAGGTTCAGATTGGAGATTGGGAACAATGTTTACACAGAAAGGGTTATTAAGCTTTGGAATGGGCTGCCCAGGGAAGGGGTTGAGGCACCATCCCTGGAGGTATTGAAAAGACGGGTTGACATAGTGCTTAGAGACATGGTTTAGTGATGTTTTTTTAGCAGAGTTAGGTTGATGGTTGGACTNATGTTTTTTTAGCAGTTAGGTTGATGGTTGGACTAGATGCTCTTAAAGATCCCTTCCAACCTAGATGATTCTAGGTCTGATTCTATGATTCTAATAATAATAATTAAATTCCCATGCTTGTTGTAATTTTCAGCAAGAACCTCCGTAGATGTGAAAAGTTAGTTAAAGCGCATATACCTCTGTCAAGTAGCTGGTGGTATCCCACTTAGAATGGCAGGGAAGAGAGAGAATATGTGACTTGTCTGAAGCAGTCTGAAAAGCCAGGGCTGAGTCTGGAGACAGATCTCACCTCAGTGCACCAAAGAGATTGTGCCCCTGATGGGGGAGGCAAAATTCCACAGGCAGTGAGCTCGTGAAGCCCTCTCGTCTCTGTGGGAAATGCAAGCTCCATTTGGATTAAAGGATGGTTTAGCTCAAAATATGGTACTTCCTAGTGCCTAGATCATCTGTATAGAAATTGGACTGTTTTCCTAAAGTTTACAGATCTTAAGGCAAATATGCCTCATGTTTTCTCATGTGCTTGGATGTTGCTGCCCACCCTGTGGCTGTGGTGGCAAGAGGCTCTCAAGTCCTTTGCTCTTCATCCAGTCCTTTGCAGACTCCTTCATCTTCCCCTTCTCCATTACTGGTGCTAGGGGAACATTGATCTTCATTTAAAATTGTCATCTTTCTTCTTTTTCAGCCTGGTATTAGAGTGCTGTGTTCAGTTCTGTGCCCCTTCACCACAAGAAGGACATTGAGGGGCTGGAGCGGGTCCAGAGGAGAGGCACCAAGCTGGTGAGGGGTCTGGAGAACAAGTCCTTTGAGGAGAGGCTGAGGGAACTGGGCATGTTGAGTTTGGAGAAGAGGAGGCTGAGGGGAGACCTTCTTGCCCTCTCCAGCTCCCTAAAAGGAGGGTGTAGAGAGGTGGGGGTTGGCCTCTTCTCCCAAGGGAATAATGATAGGACCAGAGGAAATGGTCTGAAGTTGGGGCAGGGGAGGTTTAGATGAGATCTTGGGAAGAATGACTTTCCTGAGAGGGTGGTCAGGCACTGGAACGGCCTGCCCAGGGAGGTGGGTTAAAAACTCACAGGAGGGCCGGGCCCAGAGA
>VXAK01020767.1:0-32286 GCA_013399435.1 Arenaria interpres
TTTTTTTTTTTTTTTTCATCATCCTGGCCAACTTTGCTGCCATTTAGGAGGATGTCTGCTTTTCATTTGGCAAATACCACGTTTTATGTGAAGAACCAGCGTATGTAATTCTGTTCTGTGTGGAAATACTGCAGTCCTCCAGCACCTCGTTCAGTGAAGGTACTGCCACTGATCTCTGTTTAACATATGGGGAAACAACCATGTTGCCTTCCCCATTCAACCTATGTGACTTCCAATGAGAAATGTGGCTTTTTTCTGACATTAAAGAACTAAAGAGGGTGTTGGAAACTTGCATTTTGTGCTATGTAAGTGTGACTGGCAGTTTGTTTATTTGCTTGTCTTCTGTTATTATGGAAAGCAATCTCTATGTAGTTTATTCATTTGCAGTGACTGAGTCCCAAATCATTCCATTCACGATAAAAATATGTTTTCGATGAAGTGCAGTGAAGAGCTGCAATTGTTTGTTTCATTAAAACAAGGGAGGCATTTGATAGCAGTTATTTACTTCTGTTGCTTTTGTTACCCACTAGCTTTCCAAGACATTTTATTTAGCAGTGTATAATATCTCCACTGAAAAGCTTACCTGAGGATTAAACCAGCAATCCAGTTGCTGAAGGTCAGAACTCCCATGGTGGCAGAGATGTTGTTTTGGAGAGGGACTGGTTTACAAGCTTGCATGTACCCTAATAGCAACATGGGTTTGTGCCACTGGAGACACCGTGTAACAATGCCAAGTTCCAAGAGATGTGAGCAACTCCACTACTTTTGGTGGAGTAGGGCAGATTTTTGCTATCTGAGGACCTGGCATTTAGCATAACCTGTGATTCTTGCAAGTAAACACGTCTATGTGATTGAATGAAATAACATATTTTGAAGGAAGAAAATACAGGTAATGAGATACTTACCTTCTCTGTTGTTTAGCCAGTTTATTGAGATCCTGTTCCATTTTCTTCAGAACAAAGCCAGGCAACTTTTCCAGTGGTCTTGGTGAGTTTCTGCAAAGTAGCCAGAGGTTCATCCAAAGCCCTCTGGATCTATGATTTGTACTGCCCTCTCTCTCTGGGGGGTGCGTTCTGCACTTCTCCCATGTTCAGGCTGAGCAGGGATCACGCCACAGTAGGCATAAAGCTTGCTGTAGTGAGCCTGACTTAGCCTGCTGGTCTGTTCTCTCCAGGGACAATAGTAGTTCTCCTCACAGCATTATTTCTCTAAAATGAGTTCATTTCAGAGAAAGCATATCTTAAGAATAATAAAGCAGGCTGTGTGCAAATCTCACTTTTCCCCTAAGGATTAACATTCCCTGGATCTAGGAAGACACAGCTTCTTCAATCCTATTCCACAGAATTGCTCTTTGCAAACAAGTTTCTTCAGGCAGAATAACAGATTTTAACCCTTCAGTGGGCTGGTTTGCGTTTTAATGGGTCTTTTAGTTCTAGCACAGAGAAAGGTGGTTTATCAGCAGACATTTGTTCCCCTTGTTCTAAGAAATCAGGAAAATTTCTTCCCCTGAGAACAGGATTTAACCAGCCCTCTCCCTCACTTGCTTTACAGCTTACCCGGGTTGTTACTAGTTGCTGGTGGAGCTGACAAGGCTGTGTTCAGCAGAGCAGCTCTGCCACGAAGAGGTGGCAATGCCAGTGCCTGTGATTAACCATGGGGAGCTTGTGTGTCTTTCCCGTGGCCCTCAGCAAGGTTCAGGTGCCACTAGAGGCCTGATCTAGTTAGGGTGTAATTATTAAGGACTCTCGCAGAGATGTATTTACCTTATGGCAGTACACCAATTCTGTATTTTGGCTTATGTTTTCGTACCAAAGCAATGAATTTAAGAGAAAATTAACTTAAGTTACTTGGATAACTGGATTTGCAGATAGCCCACACTTACAGGGTTTGTGGGACTTGTTCATCTTCTCTTACCATGATGAGAGCGTAGGGTATGGTTTGCCTTTGCTATCGCTCCTCTGATGTTTTAGTAGTGCTCTCTCTTATTTTAAAACTCTCTCGTTCACCTTTAAGCTAAGTAAATGAGTATTGTAAATAATTGAAGCAAAGGTTGATCCTGTGGAAGGGCTGTAACAAATGGCTTAGAGGGCAAATGGCCAAGTCCTTCATTTCTGTGAGTAAACTGCTGGCTTCCCCTTTCCCAGCTCACAGCATCTGCAAAGGATTCTGTGTCCAATGTCACTGTTCCGCCTAATATATAATCAGACAATGGTCATTAGTTCCTACAAGGAAAGTGGGTTGTCTCTCTGCTTTGATTTGCCTCTTGTCCTGAAGTCTTTGTGGCAGCTAATTGGATCTCAAGCTCTATTGACATGTGCATGTTGCCGGGGGAGGGGTGTTGCCTTTTTTTTTTTTAGGTCTGTATAGATGGAGATAAAAGTTGTTAGCACTTGAAACACAAATGCAACCCACCTTTCATGTCTCTTGGCAAACAAAGGCTCAACAGCATGTATCATGTTAATTAGCATCCTTCCCAATTTTCTTATCTATGGTTATACTGATGTTTGTTGAGGACAAATGAAAGTGATTATATTAAAAAAAAAAAAAAAAAAAAGGCAAAGAGGTTGAATACAGGTATCCTGGGAATATTCTCAACATAAGCATACGTTTTGAAGGCATGGGCATTTCTCTTTTCTGCTGGCCTGGATTCAGTGTACGAGGAATTTCAATACACAAGCATAACTCAGAGGTGTATTTATACCCTGGCAGAGGTGTGATCCTGTAGCCACTAGAGATCAAGGCAAAATTACCATTTACTGAGACATGCAGGAAAGGAATTACTCTTACAGGACCAGGTCTGGGGAAAGCTGATTCGAGTGAGTAGGAGGGTGACACAGGAAAGAGATGAGGGCGTTGAGGATAGGTTGTGAGATCTGTGGGATACGAGGCTGATGTGTGAAGACAGAGGAGCATTGCTGAGGGCAGCAGTTGGTGGGATACATAACTGGAGAAAGGGGATAGAAGTTCTTTTGCATAAGTCATCTTTGGAGCAAGTATATGGAGAAAACCTACTACAAAGGAAGTTTCATTCTGGAAAAGAAATGGCAATCTTAGGTCACAACGCACCCAACTTTCCTGATGTCACTGCTTTTGAGGATGTTAGTATCATTGTTTCCCAACTATCTTAATAATCTGAAGAAGAGTGTATTTATATGAAAACAAAAGGTTCCTTCTATGGAATCAGCATAAAAAGTATCCTAAATGTTCTATAAATAATTAGGTATGTCACAAAAAACATGCACTTCAGTGTTCACTCACCTGAAATTCCTCCAATGTGCTGGTGAGGTTTTTATCACTCAAAATGCATAATGCCCAAGAAGAATTGACTTAATATCCTGGTAATTAATTTTCAGTGTCAGCCTTTTGTGTATGTAACTGATTTGATTTACCTGCCTAGTTTTATGAAGCCCTTTCCCCGTGTTTTCTGGAGCATTCAAACTCCTTTGAAACAAGAAGCAGCAAGCCAAGAATTCATGTTTCAAGTTTTTATTCCTAGGTTCACTATAAAGAAACAATATTCGGGTTTTGTTTTTTTTTTTAAGGAGGTCTAGGACTATCTCAATGGGAAGTGCCCATGCACAGGGTGCCATACAAGACAGAGCTGGATGTACTCATCCTCCATTCTGTTTGCAAGCAAAGGATGTGTATAGCTGCACCTTAACATTTTGAGCCTGTGTCTCTGAGCTAGTTATGATGTACTTTATTTAAACAAGCTCAGTGACTTCATGCACAAGTTATTCCGCTGTTGCTGTGCATAAGAACAGATTAGGTGGCAGTAGCCTCTCTGGCTACAGAAAAGTGTACTTTCCCCTTATATCAGCAATGATAGAAGCTAAACATTCACTTTATATGGAAAAATGACAAAATGCCCGTCTCTCCCTTCGACTTACAAAGAATCACTTGGACAAAATCAGATGCAGTTTGCTGAAAATATTTGAATTTGCTCTTGCGTGAAAAATTTTGAATTGCAGAGCTTAGTGACTTGTCATAATTGTTATCTTTCATTTGAAACAAAGTGGCAGTAAAGCTGCTGTTGGGACTTATTGGCGTTCTAATAACCATTCATTCTAATAGTATGAATAGTATGGGAATGTTTTAGTAGCTCCTTTCTTCCAGCCTCAGCTGTCTGCCGCATCAGGTGCCTAGACGCCTGCTTTTGAGCACAAGTAGGTGCTTGTGGGTGGAAAGACAGTGACTGAAACTGCACTTAATTGTATGCACAAGTCATGGATGCAGAAAAAACTGATTCAAAAAACCCAAGTTGACTTTCTTACTAGCTTTTTGTTATAAAAAATAGTACAACTTCTTGGTTTTTGTCAGAGCGCACAGTAGGAGACCCTTTCTGTTATACTTTCACCAGCTGCCTGCTCCAGGCAATGCAAGATGTATTTGTCCTTCCTTTTGTTTCCTGATGAACCTCAGTTTTACCCTTTCAGTGCCAGGAGGGTTAGTGACCCTCTTGGGTTAGTATCTCCATTCCTTGTCTTGGATTCTGTACAGGGCTTCATGTCCCAGGTTGGTTTTGCTATTCAAATACCTGCTCCAAATTATATTATTAATTTTATAGCATAAGTGGAGTCAGATTGTTCTGTTTAACAAATAGCAAACTGAAACACGAGAGAAACAGTGACTTTTCAAGACTACATAGGAAGCCTATGGCACAGCTGAAAGGTCTCACCTCAGTTGACCCAAGCCAGCATGCTTCAGAAATGTTCGTTCTTCTTCCCACTCCCAGACCATTTCCTATGATCTTCTGTTCCTGTATTCTCCGCTTTTCCTCTGAAGTTACACAGCCAGTGCATCTCTCTTGGTATCAAACACTGCTAGAGCCAATAAGCATTTCAAGTAACTCATTGAAGTTTGGAAGATCTGTAAAATGTTGGACTCCTGATGTAGGCTTTTGCAGTCAATCTAGGAAAAGAGAATTCACCAAGCAAGGGGTTTGCTGTGTTTAAGAAAGTGATTACAAAAGCTGTTAAGTCCTGGAGTTGTTTCACATTTGAGGAGGAAGAGGGAATCCCACAGAGCTGAGCAAAGTGTCCTGGAGATGCTGTGTAACACTGATAAGAAGTTAGTATATTGTCCCTTAACTGCCAAACTTCAGCAAAATTCATGCAAAGTCTCTTACTAAAATCTTACAAGATTTCTATTTACAGGCAGGTGGTTTAAGAAAGATTGCAGTGGTGAGGAGAGCGAGTACTGCTCTCAGCTTTTTATAGACAGGCTTGGGGATATCTCATTTAAAACAAGCCTTACCTGTTGGTACAATCAATCTCATCTTTTCTCAGCAGGCAAGAGGGCTCCCACAAATGACCTTATAGATTAGGCACTTTCTGTTTACATTCGATTTCCCACTCCCTGCTATTTGTAGAGAATGATTATCAAGGCATTTAATTAAAAGTTTTGCCCAGTGGGAAACTATTGGATATTTTTTCATTTCTTTACAGCCTCTCCTGTTCTGGTGGAGAGGCAGAGAGGTAGGGGAAACAATCACCAGAAAGGTCAGGAATATTTACTTAGCTATATTGAAACGCTGCTTTCTGCAAAGCCTCTTGGCTTTGTCCAGTTTAGGGGACTTGTTCGGTGGAATTTTTTTTGGTGATGTGGTAGGAAAGCAGCTTGAGGCTTGAAACTAAAAGTCTCCATTTACCTGCAGGTTAGAAAGCTGAGGACACTGGTGGCACCCTCTGGCCTTTGCCTAAAGGCTATGCCAGAATCTAAGTGACATCTCACACTGTCAGCAAGTGGAAAAGGAGTTAATAAGGATCTATGCAAGAGCCTTTTTTGGCCTTTCTTCCAGAGTATTACATCAAAGCCACCTTCCAGTTTACTGGAACAGTGGAAGGACTTTGGCTCTTAAGTATTGGTAGAGCTTCAGTTTAATCAAGGTCTTGCATCATATTAGCTGTAAATATTGATAATACATGTGTTCTCCACAGATAACAGCTTTCTTGTTTGCTCAAGAAGTTTTGCTCCAAAGCACTTCCTCCTCAGCAGCAGCAAAATTACAGGATTGGGTTTCTCAGGGAGTAGTACTTGTCTTATATTTCATGCCTTAACTGTAAATAGATAAACTCCAAAGCCTTTCAGTTAGAGAGTAAGAGATCTGTCAAACCATCCCCAGGAAATGAGGCGACTACTGCAGTCCCCCATCTGCAATACCGAGATGGAAATAATTATGAGCCTCACTTCATTCAGCGCAGAATGTTTATGTAGTGCTTTCAGCGTGTCTGTGTCTGTGCTAAGCAGGCTTTTGTTGTTGCTACTGTTTCACAGTTTTTATCTCAGCCTCATTCCTAGGTTGTCTTATTCAAGGAGGCAAGGTGGAGTCTGACAGCTCTTGGTCCTCTTGAAGGATGCTGGCTTCTGCAGCTGGGCTTGTCAGCCAGCCACAATTCTGCTTGGAGGCTCTGGATTTCAGAGGCAACGAGGGGACAAAGCTGACAGTAAAACAAGCCTTACATGTAAATTGCTACAGCTTAAGTAGCTGTCTCAAGGGAATACAGATTAAGGAACCACTTTTTAATTTGGCCTGAATTTATACACAGGCTTAAGTAAGATTTTTAAAGGGATGTTTTGTCGCAGTTGTAATTTAGATGAGGCTCAGATAGATTCCTGCCCATTCTCTCACTGCCTCAGCTGCTTCCAGACACTTTTCCTGACCTCTGTGGCAGTTTGTTTCCAGTCCTGCTGCATCTCTTGTAGCTTTCTCTTCTCTTTTCTAGTTCAAATACTGAGTTTCCTTCACTGCCTGAAACTCTCTGCACGTGACTTGTCTACCTTAAAGTAGTATAGTCTTTTTAATAGGACAGTGAGAGATTTAAGAGCCAAATTAAGGCCAAATGGAAGTCAGTGAGAAAGTATTTGTGCTCATTGGAGTGGGAACAGGTTTTTGCCTTAAAGTGTTAGTAAGATGCGTGCCCCATTCTAAGAAGTGGTTCTCTTGCAGTCATGGATCGTAGTGGATTACCACACTAAGCAACAGGACACATTTAACTTATCTTAGTAGAAACACCACTGAAATCCCATGGCACTGATAAGCATGAGCAAGCCTCCAATGTGTCTGAAACCCAGAGGCACAGGAATTGACATGGATGGGGTGCCAGCTTGAAGCTTACTCCTCTCATCTGTTGACCAATGAATCCCAAGGAGGAAAAGAATTTTCCTGTGCTTCACTTCCAGATCGGTGAAAGGTTCTTACTGCCTAACCTTTCAGAAACTCTTTCTCCTAAGGAAACCTCTGGCATTCCACATGACTAAAACTAGGCATCTCATTTAGAGTAACGGTTTGCCTGCTGAGAGTTTTTATTACGCTTCATTGTGTTCCTTCACTAGATAGAGTTGTGCTTTGTGGAGGGCCTGGCTTGCGTATGGGAGAATGCAGCAGATTCAAATTGCAGGATATTTAATACAGTACTTACTGTCCCTGTTTTGCGATAGACATTTTGCCTGCCTGAGAACTGGTAGCACAGAGACAAACAAGAGAAGCTGACAGATTGGTGAATGCTGGGTGGGATCATTTGTCAGGAGACGTGATGAGTCACTGTGGTGCAGCATTTCATTTTCAGAAAGATCATTTTCTCAAAAACTCAAATTGAAGGCAGAAGAGACAGCTGGGGGTGTTTTGTGAGTTTTCATTTAAATCAAATATGCAATTTGAATAAAGGCATATTGAAAAGTTCCTGCTATTCTAAAAATATTTTGAGGAAGAAACAAAATTGAGGTTAGCAGGAAACAGAATGACCTGGAGGAGCATTTGCCAGCTATGCTCCACAAATAGGTGCTGAGTTTTACTTACTCCTCTCTGGTCAAAGCCAATAGGAATCATATGTCTAGACCTTCAAGCAGTACTTCAATTAGGGGAAAAAATATCCATCTTATAACCTTGTACGGAGGTCATTCAAGCAGAGGTCGATGTGCTTTTAATAGGGCTGCACGTAGACACTGAACTCCTTGCAGCCTGAGTAAGAGAAATGGTCATGTTTAATATCATCTGTGCTCTTAGAAGTCCAAGGCTACTTCTGCATCAAGACTGATTATTCATGCAAGATAACACATTAATACAAAAGGCTGTATGTAACTGGCTAGAAATAGGGGAGACGCAGACAGTGAGGGACTTCACGCTGGTGAAGAGAGACCAAAGGCCGATGTCTGTTTTCCCCTTTCTCATGGTGCCAAAGGGCTACAGATTCAGTCGTGCTGCACAAGGTTATTTGTAGGAGATGATGAAAACCTTTTTGACCCTAGCGTAAATGAACAGGAGAGCATGAATGCGTTAAGGAGTAACTCTGTGAAAAGCTGCTTTTCAGAGAATAGCACTCGGTGCATTTACAGCACAGTTGGTTAGAAGATCAGTTAGAAACTTCAATAAAGGAGAAATATCTAAACCCCTACATTTAGAATCGCTTAAATAAACATAAAGCTCTGTGTGTGTGTATATGTATAAAACTCTGTGGTATTTCCAGATACCTTCTCATGTCAGTACACATGAAATACAAAAGTAAAGAAATCTGGAGATACTGTTTCATGTTTGCAACCCACATAGAGATGAAAGAGATCCCACATGGTGTGGGATTATAAAAAGCTTATATTCTCTTCCAAGCAAGATTCAAGCAGTCACTTTCTTTTTAAACCAACAAATAGTAATGGGTCATACAATGTGCATGACTTAATGTTGAAGGACTTGATGTTGAAGCTTTTTGAAATAGCAGTGAAAGAACTGGTCACGTGGTGCCTGATTTCCTGAGTAATGCTCTGCTGTTTATTCAGTTTCTGAAATAGGGAAATCTGTTGCCAGTTGTGTTCCCAGTATAAAGGTCTCGCACTCTTTGTGCAGGAAAAAGTGGTTAATTTTATAGGGAAGAGAGGACTTGCTTTCATTTTGCCTCAGCAGGTTGCTTGCTAGTCCATCTTCTACAGGTAAAAGGAAGAGCAGGAATGCTTGGTGAGGGAATTTCTTGAGACCATCTGTACTAACAAAAGGTTGCTGCTGATCTTGAAGTGCTTTATAAACGTTGATCGTAAGTTATTAAATTATTTTTATTATTATTGATCTAAAACAGAAAATCAAGGTTGCATTAACAAGGGCAGACTGTGAGCCTTGGTAAAAAGGATTATCATGCTGAGCCACTGCATTGGTTTGCAAAGCAAAATTTGAGAGAGGAAATGCAAACTTCACAATTTGCATCCTTTTGGTAGCACAGCATTTGCCCTTCAGATAAGCATCACTGTTTCATTTGACCTTATCTCTTTTGTTCCAGATTAGAGGTGATATAAACTGTAGATTGATGCGTAGCTCTCTCACTTTACAGGACATATTTTCTCAGATGGGATAAAATAATGTTTCGCACAGACCTTTCTCTTTCATCTTCAAGGCAACAGATCTAGATTTCTGTTCCCACCTGCCCTCAGCTATGCTGTTCTTCTTCACCTCTGTTCCTTTCTGAGTAAGAGTTAGTTTTTCAGCAATTAATTTACCTTGCCACATCTGTAGGACACTAACAAAATTTCAGAGCCTCTCTCAGACTAACAACCTTTCCCTTCCATCCTAATTGATGGCTCTGCTCAAGACCACGGCAGGCCCAGTTGAGATACGGGAAGCTGAGGGTTAGTGAAGAGCTGAAAACCAGTTCAGTCTAATTCTTAAATGAATGCTAGGAATGCCCCATAATAATATAAATTTTTCATTTATTGCCTGTAATTTTCCCAACTAATTCAAAATTTAATGATAGCTTTCAGCTTTGGTTTTCTCTTCTAATTAACGTAGCAGTGACTGTGTATAATCTCTGCATAAAGTCAAAAGCAGCTTACATGATAATTACAGTGGGAGCACAGCACCTGCTGTTCAAGATAGTCATCCACAAGAAATTGCTTGCATGACAGTTAAGGTGTTCAGGTTAAGTTATACATCTTTCTTGTACTGTCCCAAAGCTATTTTATTAGTATCTCAGCCCAATGGTGGTAAACTTTCGGGAAGGAAACAGAGGAACTGGAGAGACCAAGCACAAACTTTGCACATACACCAGGGATTTCTTGGACACGCTGAACTTTTGAGGTCATAGTTTCTCATGGAGTCATATTGTTTAGTAACTTTACATTTACCCCATAATAATTATGATGTAGTGGGTTGAAAATTCCTCTTTTACACTGTGGAAGATACTTTGCATCCACTTTTTTTTTTTCCCAGGAGCAAATGAAAACACTTATGACTGAATAAAGCAGAAGAAAAATCCAAGTGTATGGTAGAAGGAGAATACCTTTGTTCTCTCCGTTAACTCAAAATAAGCATTGGTTATTTCATTTTAGACCCTCCTCAGCTGGACTAATGTCAGAGGGGCAGTGACTAGACAATACACAGTGTCTGTCTGTTGTCCAATAGGGAAAAGCAACTTGTGAATTTAATTTTGATTTTCTTTTCAACTGCTGCAGCAGAAAGATCTCAGAGTGGCACTGTATTTTGCAGTCAGATTTATAGCAGATTGATGGAGAAGAAAATGGGACCGGTCTTCTCACCCTTCTTGCTATACTTCTGATGTCAAGCACCCTGGGAAGGGGGCATGTACAAACCTGTTTGAGCAGCACTATTCAGTGCTTTTAATTTACAAAAGAAAAACTGTGAATATTCATTCATTATTTACTTCCTTTTTTTGTGTTTGCTTGATTGTGTAGAAGTGTGTATGTATGGTTAGACTGGGAGGGAGGCATTTGTAGCCATTTTGGATACTGGCTGGTAGTGAGCAGTGGATCCAACAATAGCCTGCTTTACCAGCAGATACTCAACAAAAAAGCGCTGTCTTCAACTGCAAAAACCTCTAAAGCACAACTTTGTACTTCCATTAAATCAACAAAAATGCATTTATTTAAGAGCAGCTCCATTTACTAATTAGACTCTTAAGTCCTGTCTGTCCTGAATTTTGGATAGCTCATTCCTTGCTGCTTCAATATAACTGTCCATCCTGCTGTAAGAAGTGGGGTATCCTGGCCGAGACAATGAACACAATTCAGAGCATCGGTACAATGTTAATGCCGCTGTTGATCTCCCAGGAAGCATATGGAAGATGCTGAGGGGTACTTGGTCACAATTAAAAGATACTAAGATAAAAGGAAATGCTGTGGATAGATGAATGTTTTCATATGTAGGCCTCATTTGCAAAAAATGAATGATTAAACGGAATCCAATCTCTCTATAATACTTTGGTGGTTAGTGAGAAGGGAAAAGATGTTTTGGAGGTCTGTGATGGAAAACATGAACATTAACTCAGAAGAGGAACTCCTTGTGTTCTTTACAAAACGCAGATACTTGTAATAGATACCAGCTCTACTAGAGAAAGGCTTTGGGAAATGTCGGTTAACTTTTTATTCATTTCAGTATAGGACTGTTGTTCAACATCTCCCTGCTGTGTGCACTTTGATTCTGAAATGTGGTACTAAGCAAATTTTGAGTTTTTTGTCTTTTGTTGTTGATTTTAGATTGACAAATACGCTCAGCAGGATCTGAAGAAAGGGCTTCATTTGTATGGGACAGAAGGAAATATTGGTCTAACTAATGCATGGAGCATCATTCAAACAGATGTAAGTCTGAGCTTTTTTTTTCCTTCCTCTTTACCCTCTGAGTTCTACAACAGCATGTTCTTGGTGTGAACCTAATTAAACCTCCACATCCCAAGCCAATCTCTTCCTCCCACCCAGTTAGCATATTAGCAACTAAACTCGCTAGGTTTTGCAACAAAAGTTATTTTCTCCTTAGACCAGGATAGCTTATCTCTTTTAAAAAATTATCATGTATTGACACCTAACTATCATGTAGTTCTGTGCTGTGTGGAGAGTGAAGGAGATGGTCAGACAGGAAACAAACAGTATCTTCTCTTTAAAGTCAAAGGGACAGGTTATGTTGGAATGAAGAACAATAGTGTAATAACAAAGAACCACTTCAACACCTTTTCAGTCCTGTCCTGTCTGCTTTTGTTGCCATTGTTGTTTTCCACTAGTGTAGTCAAAATGGAAGCCGGCCATGGTGTTTACAACCTCCTCCTACAGTTTTTCCCAGCAGAATTCAGTCATCATCCATCACAGATGGGCTGAGAGTGCTTTTTGCTATGGTGGCGCTGCTGTTGCATCCTTCTGATTCTCTGACAGCGCTCTGCCAGTGTTTGTCTCATAAGGGACTGGTGAACACTGTGGCTGCCTTCCTCCATTTGTCCTTGTCTGACTTGCTGAGGAAACACTGTCACGGACAGTTCAGGTTTATTAGCTCTGTCCTCTTTCCATATTCAGTTCAATCAGTTCTTTTGGGGGTGATCTTTCTGATACGATTTTCTCTGCTTCTTGAATGAGGAAAAGTGCTCCAGCTTTTCTTCTGCTTTAGAAAGAAGGGATTACACTACCTTGGCTACACTCAAAAAATCATGTGTAGCTTTCTCAAATTTGCCTCCAGAGGTGCTAGTGTGGTACAAACAGGCAGGGCTTTAAAAGTCTTGGCTCAGCCTAAAATGTCTTAAATTGGCCAAAGATTATAACCTCTCCCAGTGCTTCCAAGATTATATGAACTATTCGAGGTGATCGATGGGCTACCTACCACGTTCTGATACTATAAACCTGCGTATTTACCCTTTACGTCCTCTTTTGCCATTCGGGCTGAAATCACAAACATCTTTCAGTCTGGTAGTGTCAAGATTCACATATACTCTTCTGTACCATACAAGATAATAGGAGTGGCAGGCTGCTAAAGAAAGGTCTGAGAAGTTAAAAATTTAGGGTCACTAAAAGAACCAAAGAACTAGTTGGCCAAATTCCATGTGCATCTTTGGGGCCGCAGGAGCAGCCTGTATTGAGTGTAGAAGGTTGGCAGCAACAGCACTGTGAAAGACAAACAGCTCAGGTCCAGCAAACAAGCTAATAAGCTTTCCGGTCCTGCATCCTAACAACTGCATGCGGAAGGTTCTTTTGGTTACCTTCAAAAGGCCTCCACATCTTGCAATATAGTTAATATTTTTCTGTTCCAATACTAGGATTAAATATGAGAAGGCATCAATTGCTGACAAGAAAAATGCATTTTGTGGTGCTAGCCTGAGCGTACGCCACGTGAAATGCAGATAAAAGTTTTAATATCATTGCTTATATCAAACAGTATTAAAAGTTTTACACTTTTATGCTAACTTAGGTCTGATTGGTAAAAATGTAGTAAAAATTACTAATATTAAGATGTTTGCAGTAAATATTAATCTGGTTTCAGTGACACCCCAAGAACTGTTAAAAGCATATAGCAAAGGTGGGGGAAGAAGCATTATTTGGAAGTCTTACAGGATATAAACCCCATGCTTCCATTCTCCTTTCTGTAAAATAGGTGTAATAATATATATACTATGTCTAGTTCACCTAGTCACGGTTTCTCAAGACATTCACAAGTTGGGTTGGATTCAAAAATATGTAAAAGAAAAATGAGAATTTTGGAAATTTACATTATGATGAGAAATTTTAAAAGCTTTATATAACCAGGAAAAGATGAAGTAGTGATGTGAATGCAGTCCTTAGAAAGACAGCAGGAAGGGAAGAGGGTTTTGAAAGGCAAGGGCTCTGTAATGGATCCAAGACCTGAAACCCAAGATGCAGATATCTGATGGTAGGATGCCATTGTGCAGCAGGATGGTGGATTCTTTTTCTCTAAACTGAAGACACAGGGTTTTGTCTGAAAGAAAAGGTCTTGCTCAGTGACAGACTTGGGTTTGAGGTAGGACTCGATAGTCTGTGGTCTGTGTAGTGCTACAGATCATGATTGATTGTCTTAATAATTCCTTTGACTTTGAAACCTGTTATGGTTTAAAGAGCATTTTATAAGTTTCTGATTAAACTAATGCTAAGTCTTAGGAGCCCAAAAGATAATAGTAAAGTGCTATCTTGCAAGCCATGTACAGTCATGTTCCATCGCTCTCTTTTCTAATATGGCAACTATAAAATTACCACACGCTGTCTTGACAGTACCATAGTGTTAAAGTCCCCATGCTCCCCATGCTGGGCACCGAGGAGAAAAGCAAAGAGCTCCCACAGATCCATTTTTACTGCTCTGCATAATTGGTTTTCACATGTATCTTTCAAAACTATTTAGGAGCAGTGAAGGCGATCCCAGCATGGTTAATTATGTAAAACACTTTGCAGTTGAATAGTGTTATGTAAATGCCAAGTATTATTTTTTGTGTTCAGTAATAATTGTTATCCCTTACATTGCTAATCAGCAGAGTGTAATCACTGATAGGAGGATTAGGGCAATACAGGGGAATTTCTGAAAGGAAAGCCCCAGCCCAAGCTTGCTGTTTGCATTTTGGCTCCTAAAGAGAGCTCTCAAACCCCTCACATTAGAGGGCTACCATGTTGCAATTACTGGACAATGTCTCAGCGCTGACTTTTCTAATGGGTCCAGTAGACATCAGTCATTGACTGAACTATGGGCTATATATGTACATGGATGGAAAACAGCAGCCTCAGAAGAAAGCATGACATAAGAAAAACACGACAGCAGCAGAAATCATGATGAGTCCTTCCCTTGTCCTCTCTGTATTCACGCTCCTTTCTTTCCAAAAGTATTTTTCAGAGCTTGAGCAGAAAGATGGCACCGTGATTAAAGTTGTAGGCTCAGAGATGAGGGATCTATGCTCTGGCGCAGTTCTTCATTTCTCCTACAAATAGCCTAGATAGAGACCATCCCCACCCTGAGTTCACTAAGTACGACTGTGTATGGCAACTTTTACTCAAAGAAGGGGAAAAAGTTTTTCCAGAAACTGACATTTCAGAGGGGAATTTTGACTGGGAGCATGGAGACCCAGTGTGCACACAGTGACTTGTGAGCGGTCATTACTGTATTTCTTCTTCAAGTGTGAAAGACCTGAGCACCTTTTTCAGGGGGCTTTCTTCTCTGAAGCCTTTGTGCCTTGGGAAATGTTTTTCCTCTTTTTAACAGAAGCATACAATTCCTAAGTAACTGGGAACAAGGATAAAACAGAGTCCATCAGGCCCATCTTTAAGGAGGAAGTTGTAGTTTTGGTCCATAACTGATCAGGTTACTGCTAAAGCAGTTGGGTTGAGCTGCGTACATGCAACACATGTTAGAGGAAAAGCACTAGACCCATTTTGCAGTCATATTAAGCCTCTAGGTCAGGGAGCTGTTTCAAATTAGAACATTTTATTGATTTCTTTTTAATACCTTCAGCAAAGCAAACTCACAGCCCATCTCAATAGTGTTTCAAACCTTAAGAGGATCAGAAACACAAACAGGTGACTTTTGCGTGTCGTGACTGAAGACTATGAAAGCATACAAAGTGATTTTAAACATGACTAAAATCCCAATAGTTTAGGATGTAAGTTACCCTGAATTGCATTAGACTCCTTACCAGCCAGGACTGGATAAAGTTACAGGTGGAAATCATTAGGAAATGAGAAATAGTCATTAATTTTTAAAAAGTTGCTTCATCCCCAACATCTTTGTGATCAATATTTGAATGCTTCTGCTTTAAACTAACCAGGCAGTAATTTGAGAGGCATGTAGGAAGCACATTAGCTTCACTAAAGTGAGCAAATTCAGCCCACTTTTACTGCTGTGTAAGGTCTTTCATGTCTATTTAGACCACTGTAATTGAGAACAAGATTTGACCCCTTTCTCTCTCCCTCAGTCATTGATTCTGTTAGATAAACCATACTTTGGGATTATTGCTGAAGTAATCCAAACCACCCATTAAACATGATTTTAAAATAAAATTTTCTTATTCACCATGTTTTACAGTGATAGAGGAAAACAGCCTATAAACCACAACTGTACCCTGTCCCTAGTTCTCTGTCACATTCACAAAATTGGAAAACCAGGAATTCCTAAAACCTGTCTGCAAAAAGGATTGGGTGTCTGTTTATTTTCATGAACTCTATTCCAGCCTGACTGATTTAGCAGGAATTTGGAAGAGAAAACAAGGCCTACTTAGCCTTCAATACCAGGATTGTCTGTAAAACACATACAAGAATCCAACTCCTTACATTTCTATTGTACTAAGATAGAAACTTTGTGTTTAACATTAATTACCAGCCCTAGATACTCCATGCTGGAGCAGCAATTACCTGATAACGAAAAAACAAAGCTATCTGCAAGCAGCGTTGCATTCCATAACGAGAGCACAGAGCCCTCAGGGCTGCTCGGTGCTGCTCGGCTGGGAAACGTGCTCTGCAGCAGCACAACCTTTGACTGCATCGTTGTGTTGAGCAGCCCCGGCGTGTCCTGAGCTCTTGGGGACTGACGAGCTGCTTCAGAAGCCCACGGGTAATCAATAGGGGAGTGATTTATGTCTCTTTAACAAGGAAGGGGAAAAAATGTGTTTTGACATCTCCAGAGACAGAGCCTCCCACGTGAAACATGTGAAACAAACAGCAGCGTATCGTCAGTATTCCTGGAAATGTTTAGCAGCAGGAGCTTAGATCCTCAGAGGCATTTGACAAGGTTTTGCTTGTTTGAGCAACTCTGCCAAACACTGTACAAGTGTCCCCAGAACTCCTACCCAAATGTCACCTTATGCCATAAGTACCCGCATTTATTCATGTGGGCAGGCACAATTGCATCTAGTCATGCTGCTCCTTCCCAGCTGCAAGCTGTGATCAAGTGACTTCAGGTGTCCAAGTCACACTGTGTTAAAGTTACTGCTACTCAAGACAGTAGCTGACATCTCCTACAGATTACCCCCTCTTAAAGTGTGTTAGTCTGGGGACCCTAAAATGAGCACTATTAGTTTGTAATTATTTCTAAAAACCATAACTGCATTGTTCCCTGTTGAAACTAGGAACAGAACTAATCAATTAGGCAACCTTGTCTAATTTTATCACTTAACTAGTGAAGGGAGCAACACAGGACTGTAAATGTGATCACAAAATGAATGTGGCTGTAGCAAGAATCAAGTCTGCAATTGCTTCATGACAGTCAGGCAGTTTAACTTTCTGGTATTGGCAGAACATCAGCCTTTGTGGAAAAATATGAAGTCTTCAACAAACTGCCAGTGACAGAAATTATCCTTCGTGTGACCTGAGCTTTCTCCACTCTCCAAGTACAGGACTGTTTCCAACTATCCTTGCTCAGAAACCTTGTAAATTTTAAAAAGAGAGCATTTCTCTCAAATGTCTCTCAAGTCCTCTCAAAGAGGACTCTAAAAAAATCCTCTTACTATGGTCTTTGTCCTCAATATTTCCCTTTCTTCTAATAGTCCCTCATCTCCCTCAACAATTTGGCGACCTACCATTCAGTTTCATGCACCAAGGATAAATCAGTTGCTTGTCACATGATCCAAAATCACTCCCACACTCTCTCTTCTTTACTTGGGCCTCCATAATGAGGTCTCTGAATTTACTGAGCTCTCAGCTTATGTGTCTTTTAGGCTTCTATTCTAGCTGGACCTCTTCGCTGAATCTGTACTGGTGACCCATTCAATCCCACTGCTGTTTATTTCCTCATTCTTGCCTCTGACCTACTGCCGTGGGTCACTGCCTGTGCTCCCTAGAGATGCCATTTGCCTCACTTGGTCTTCACTGAACACTGCTTGCTTGCTTGTGCTCTCTCTGGTCTCCGTGGTGGTAGTCCTTTTCTTTAGGATTGTGCATCATCCGCTGCTTAATTCCATTGCTCGTCCTTCCTTTGTCTTCCAAAGACTTGACATCTCTTCCAGTTACAGTTCCAGACATTATTTCTTCCAGTCTCAATGCTCATACTACATTTTTTTCACCCTTGATCTTTTCTTAGGCCTTTCTCCCATTGCTGGGACTGTCTTGTCTGCCAGCAGTGACAGGCAAGCATGAATATGTAATCCTCTGCTCTTGTACAGTACAGAGAGGACCTGTGTGGGCAGGCAGTGTGTGTCCGACTGCAGCTGGTCTTTGCAACTGCATCCCCTCCTATTTCCACCTTCTGGCTTACCAGGAAGTTTTACTCTTTGGAGTCCCAAAGATCATGCCTAGCCACCTTCTGCTTCACTGGCTCCATAGGAACAGGTGTCCTTAACACTGTTAGTGAACCCTTAACTGCAAAACCTGTACTTCCTCTTTCTCTCCTTAGTCTGTCAGACTTTGACACCCTCAGCCATGCATTGTTATGGGGAGAAGGGGCCTAGTCCTGATTTATGCAAACTCGTGTCACTTGTGTTTGGCCAGAACATCACTCAAATGTCTCAGCCCTTCCTGTTGCACTCTCTACATCACAGATGAGCTGCGTTTTCAAGGCTTGCTATTTACAAGCTGTCACTTCTCACTGTCTATCAAAGAACTGCCTCCTGACTCTAATGATGACAGCCCGCAAGACCTTCTTGTTAGATTTCCAGATAAACCAGCTTTCCTCAAATGCATGCCATGTGTTCCATGCTGCTCCTATCCGCTTTTGGGACCTGTTATGCACGGAGCTCCCATCTTGTGTGCAGGAAAATAGAGGTAAAAAAGAAAGTCACAAACTTTTTTTACTTTTAAGTTAGTTTGTAGAAAATGAAGCCCATAAACTCACCAACCAAACAGTTGCAAGCTAAGGATTGATTCCTGCCACGGACCAAATCAGAATTCTGAGCAGAATCATGGCGGGGGGGGGGAGAATAGATGTTAGTCTGGGAAAGATTTCCGACTTTTGCTTGGCAGAAGGAAAAAAGAGTGTTATGAGCACTGAAATGTCTCTATCGAGGACTACTTTCTTGTGAGTGCTTGAAGCAACATGCGATGTGTGAGGCACAGTGTTACACCTCTGCCCTCTATTGGTCTCGAATGGCACATCTTGTGTGTGCAACAAGACCTGAACACTCAGCCCTCTGTGCCCACAGACCCTACAACTATTACATATATATAGGGAAAACTCTCCCATAAATATCAGGATCTGAGGTCCTTGGTCCTGGTGATGCAAACATCTGCGTGATTATGAGTCTACCAGACACAAAAGGAATGGTCTCTGTAGAGATGCAAAAAATACTGCACAGGCTTATATAAAACCACATTTAAAAAATAAGAACTTGGCGAGTCAATTCAGGGCTAAGTAGGTGGCTGGCATAGCCTTCAACACGTGTGAGTGCTGCCAATAGCAGAGAGCAGTTCTGCAGCCCAATGTCATCTTGTTTTACTCATTAGTGGTAAAGTGTTCTAAATACCGACAAATTCATACTTTTGAGTTAGCACAGGAGTGACAGATGGTGTATACATCTATATGGTAATGAGTCTTAGCTTATTTTGTATCACAGGAAGATACTAGTTCCCAGAGGGGGAAGATGGTCGCAGAGCCATTCCCTATACCGTTACATACGTTTCCTGTACCTTTCATCCCACTACCAAAGTCGAACAAACTTTCTGATTTAGCACTAACACAGTCACTGAGCACTGTGTCGTCCTAAAGACACCTAAAGCACCACTATTTAGCAGCATCGGATAATGACATTAAGGAACTGCACCAAAGAGCGAAGAGGAGGAAATACATTTTTTTGTATTTTTACTGACTGACAAAGACTTTCAGAGGTGATCTGTAATTAACAGCTTAGAGAGAAATTTGCCTTGCTAACTTCAATCATGATTTCAGTAGTGTGCTGTAGAGATCCCAGTATCTTTGTCTCCTGGATGCTGTATCTGTATCTTAATTTTTTCCTGACAACAAGCTGCAAACGATTGCTATAATCCTGCTCAGTCACATCAACTCTTAACCTCGGTACTTGACTGCTGTTGTCCTGTTTCAGCTCCGCAGCCTCCTGCCACTGCAAATAGGTGCCTTTGCATCTTCTGTCAACATTAGCTACACATAAGACTGTATTTAAACATAGAAAAGAGTGAGGGAAAGGGTCTGTTTGGGTAAAGCTGAGGAAATATTGTATTTCTTTAAAATGTCAGGCCTCTGCTGGTGTAATCGAAATGCACTGAACGTCCAACTCCAGGAGGGAGCAGTCAGAATGAGCAGAAGGCAGTGACAGATCATACTTAGAGTATCTTCTCGCTGCTGCTTTTTCCAGTTCAGATGCTGTGGAGTCTCCAACTACACTGACTGGTTTGAAGTCTACAACGCAACCCGGGTGCCGGACTCCTGCTGCTTAGAATTCAGCGAGAACTGTGGACTCCATTCCCCAGGGACCTGGTGGAAAGCGGTGAGTAGCTTTCCAGCAGCAGCTCAGCAGCTGCCTTCCAACCCAGGTGAAGGGCAGGCAGCTGGTCATTTGCAGGGCTATGCAGAAGAGATGTTGTACCCTTACTCATCTTTAATCAGGTAATTTCAGAAGCTTCGTGTTGAGCTGTGGCTTTTGACCTCCAATGAAACTGCCAATTTAATTATTTTTATGAGCTGAAGGTTTTCCTTTCAGTAGGCCCTGAGCTGCTGTTTCACATTGCAGACAAGCACCTTCAACACTCATCTCCAGCACAGTCTAGCTAGATCTAGCTAGAAAATTACAGGATTGTCCTTTTTAATGTCCCACCTACTGGAATTGGGTAGAGATAAAGGCAAATGCCTCGTCTGCACACACATAGCACAAGCCCTGGAGCAGCAGCTGTAGGATATCGTGCCCCAGGCTTCATGAGGTAAGGGGACTGCATGAGCCTGGAGTGCTCTGCTGCTGCCAGGAACCCCTACTTCAGGGGCTTCCACTGCCCAGTAGGAGAGTGGGAACTGTTCCACCAAATTGCCAGCAACATTTTTTTTTTCTTGCAGTGAGTTTCTGCACTTGCCTTTAATCAAATTCAAAACCCCATGGGATAATTCCCCTACAATGTCCTCAGCAAAGTCTTTCTAGAGCAGATAATCAGAGCCTAAATTCTCTGAAATTAGCTCAGCAATTCTTTGTGCCAATTACAGGTAGTGCAATTACTCAGGAGGGGTTTGGAGTAAGGCCAGCTGATGAAATGGAATTATAAGGTAGTTTTGCTGTTTCTAGTGGGTTTGTGAAGACAATGAGTAAAGCTCTCTTGGCCACTTTGTAGTGAGATTCCATATGCATGGATTGGCACTGGCAGAGGCTGAGTTCCAGCCAGGCGTGGATCCCTTCTACCTCTCGAGTATCTCCCACTCAAATTTTGAACTTAAGGACTTAAAAGTTCTTCTTCTATTTTATTTGGAGTACCGAGAAGATCAGTACAGGTTAACACCATGTCTTCTGGTAGGCATTAGTAGGTTTTCCTTTATACGTATTGTGAAAGTCACTGAAGGCTGAATGATTCTTGGCCATGTACATTTACAAGACAGAGGGCAAAATTTTTGCACAAGGTTGTCTTACAGACATTATTTATTATTTACACATTATTTAAAGAAAATTGGACCGATTCTGCCCTCCCCAAAACTGGGCCAGGAGCATGAGCATACAGCTACTGCAGAATTTAAAGCAGGAAGAAAATAATGGTTGAGTGCCCATACTGCAATTTGAAATGATGGACAGTGGTGTGAAATGGGCCTGTGTGGAGCAGGAGTGGCTACTGAACAGCTCTCACTGGAACGTTTGGGTTTGATATATATATATAACAAATATTTGCTTTCCTGAAATATGGAGAAAATGAGAGGCTCTTCTGAAGTTCTGACTGCTTCTACTTGGTTTTTAGAAGGCAAAGTTTAATTATTTTTAGTTACTGGCCCAATTTATTTGGAGGTGCACTTTTTTGTGTCATTACAATTAATATTCCCCGTTCAAGTTTCAACCTAGAAATATAATGCAGTTGCACCAATGCTGAAATAATAATCCAGGCTACCGAGCAGTTTAGGCTGATCTATCTCTCTTCTATCTGTATATTCTCAGGGGAGTAGAGCTGTGCGTTGGTTGCTAATACAATATTTTGGGTTTTTTTTTTCCAGCCTTGCTATGACACAGTGAAAGTCTGGCTCCAGGAGAACCTACTAGCAGTGGGAATCTTTGGATTGTGCACAGCTATGGTGCAGGTACGGTTTAATATAAAGTTTCAAATCCTAATTAACGATAACTAAATAAGTGACTATCGATCCAGGTACACTCTGCCCAAGCCTGTTTTAATAACTCCAAATTTTGCATCATGTTAGAGTAAAACTCTGCAAGATTTAAGTATTTTATGTTTTCATTTAGTTAAAATACTATGTACAAGGTACAGAACTAGGAATATTGCACACATTTTCTGTTTTATGATGCACTGCAAAGAGCAAGGACTTTACCAAATAGTTTATCTAAGGCTTAGACTGGACTCAGTGGTTGTCCCCGCCATCCAGAGACAGAAGCCTAGTGAGGGGAGAGTGAACTGCCTTTTAGGGTACCCGCATTTGTCCAGGAATTCTCCACACAGGACTATCCACCTCAGCTAAATACCTAACTTCAACATAGCCTAATGGTAGCTTAAGTCTTCAACCCCATCCTCAGTCCTAGGGTAAGTTGCAAGTTGGGATGTTGTGACCATTACTCAACCTTGCCCATAAACCCATGCTCCTTTTCTGTTAACTGCAGGGAAAGGAGGTAGGTAAGACTGGCATAGACCTGCCTATCAGATTTTAACCTGCAATTATTTCCAGCATAACTTTGGTCAGAGAAGAATCAGTTGTCAGTGTAGTACTTTGTCTCTTACATACCTGTGTCTTTAATCCAGCCTGCTGTAGCTGTGGCCGTAGTGTAGCCCCAATGGCACAAACCTTAGCCTGAGGACACACGGGTGAAAGCTGTACTGCAGGCTCAGGCTGTTTCAGCTTTATGTCAGCCCATTCCTGAATGCAGTGAAGATGGAGCTTTAGTTTCCAGCTCCACCTCTCTCACACTCAACATATAAGTGGAAGGGATGTCATTGCTGAGCTAATTAATACCATGTTACTTCAGATTAACCCATGTTTTTTTAAAATTTTGCATGGTATATCACTAGCAGCCCCAAGAGAGAGCCTGGGATCAGAATTCCACTCCTATCCCCACATATGTCGGATCAGGCAGCAAGGCATGTATCTTATTCTGTCTCGTGTGTCACATATTGGCTGCAGCCTATTACTGCAAATGCCTGACTCCTCCTAGGCCCAAATTTAGTGGAGTTTTGGGTTTTGTTTTCCACTATAGTAAGCAGATATGCTTTAGAAAATAGATAAGCACAAGAAGATCATACAGCAGGGGGACAATGTAAGACTGTTGATAATATATTGCCAAGTTTTAAAAAACAGCTTTTGAGCATCTATTCAGCATTTAGGGAGTCCTTAAAAGGTACATTAAAAACCCAGCAGCCCATGCCAGGTACTTCTCACAGGCCTTGATTATATTTAGGGTATTTAAGAGAATACACTTTCTAACAGAAAGAAATTACTACTTTGCATGGGAGAAAACACTTCCTTTCAGACACTTTAAAAATGCTAATTGGTATTCCTAGTACATGCTGTGAAATACAGAGAAAACACCTCAGAACATAAAAGATTTTTAGTCTGTCTTCCAGTTGCGCTATGTGATTGAATCTAAAAGTTGATGACAAAAGTTTTGATGTGCTGTCACCTAAAATGAATTGGATTCCCTCTGTTGTTACTGTTACAATGTTGTTCTGGCCCTAAGTATGTGATGGCTTTGCTTTCATGTTAAAGACCTTATAGAGTCATAGTGACACAACTTGGAGGACATACAGCACATGTGGCAGAAGAATCTTCTTCAGTCATGGATGCTCAAAATTAGAAAAGAAATTCAGGTTTTATTATGCAGCTGTCCCTGAAGGTGTTCCTTTGATAAGAAGTAGATAAGTATAAAACAGCACTGAAGCCTAAACAGCCTATAAAACAATTAAAGCCTAACAATCTTATTTCATTGTCAAAAAACAGGCAATGAGGACAATAATAGCTTTATAACCATATTTTTTCTTTATAAATAAAGTGGTATGCGTGTTATTCACATACTCTTTCAAAATACTCATTAACAGGAACTACTACTTATGTAAAGAGTAAATTTGAAATGGTCGAATTAAGTGCTTAAAATAGAATTCATACAAAAAATTTCTACCTGGCAAACCTTTATTTCAGTGACAATTTTTACAGTGGTGTTGCAAATGAATAGCAACAAACATTTAGTACATTCATGTAAGTACTTCAACTGGAAGGAAAATAACACACTCTTCCCCATCCCTTTTTCTGATGAAGTAATCTACCAGAGGTGGCACAGCAGGTCAATAGTTGGGCTGGAAGAAGAACCACCACCTCCCTGCTGCTTCTCTTGAATAGGCTGAGTAGAAAGACACATACATTGTTGATGAGGCATTGATGGTGATTATTAATGCATGGACAGTCTCCAGTGATTCCCCCACTGGGACGTGTGCACACATATGCTTGGAAAAGTAAAGCACAGTAAAGTAAACCACAGCATCCTTTGGGTCAGGGATGAACCTGATTGTCTTTCAAAGCAATAGCTTTGAGATAACCACACAGCCCCACAGCTGTGGGTTGCTACTATAGAATACATTCAAGCAAAAGACACTCAAATATTTCTTTTCAGTATACCTCTTCTCAGTATCTGGTGGCTGCTTTTCATGGAGAAATCAACTCTCCAATGCTCTCGTTGTTCATTCTGTAAAACAGCAATACAGATTAAGGACAAAAAGCAGACAGAAACTAGAAACAGAGCAAGGACATGAGCTGGCAGGAAGACACATGTTACGTGTCTTCCTGTGTGTGAACAAAACCAGTGTAAGCATGCTTTTCTCTCTTTTTTTGTTTCAATAAATAGAGGGGGGAGGGGTTACTTACTGAAAAACAATTGTTTGTTGTGTGTTTTTTTTCTCAGATTCTCGGACTCACCTTTGCAATGACCATGTATTGTCAGGTAGTCAAGGCAGACACCTACTGTGCATAGATACCATTCCCGATCTTTCTGCTCCTCCTCCAAAGGACACAGGAGAAATCTCCTTCATGTTCATTCATCTGACCTTTTTTTCTCCCCACCCCTTTGTACTATGAACTGTGTATAATGCTATCTTTCTGAAGATTTTGTGAGTCACCCCACTTCACTGAAGGAGGAAGAAAATAAAAAGTCAGTACTTGAACTGGCACAGGTAAGAAGCGGCCTTGTCTTTAAACAGAAGAAAACCTCCAAAGAGCAATGGTTCCTTTTCCACGGTCCATGGCAAGGCAAAGGAAACCGCATTTGAGGGGCTGATCCGCAAACGGATGTTAGGAAAAGATTGCACTGAGGCAACCTCTGCGACACCTGCCAGGTTGCCTTCCCACATTTCACGGTCTGGAAGAGAGGGCATAGAAAATGAAAAAAATGAGTATTCTTCAGCATGGAAAGAAGGTAGAGTAGCTAGCACTGAATGCAATTGTAATTTTATTACAGTTTGCACGCAGTTAAAATGTCAAGATCAAGCAGCCCTGCCTCCAAGTGTCTCAAGATGATTTTGTAGCCAGGAGAGGATCATCTTCAGAAATATATTACTTGAAAGGAATATTAAAGGAGTCTTACACGCTGCAAAGTCAGGCTTTTAATCAGAATCTGTACAGTGAGATCTGGCTGTTAAGGGAAAACAACATTGGACATTGTCTCACTTATTAATAGCCAGTGGCATATAGACGGTTGACTGTATATGTAATATATATCACATTCATATACACATGCTGTTCCAAAAGGTGAAAATAGCCAGCATCTAACCTCAGAAAGAGGGAACCTTACTATCCCATTTTACATTCCAACTGAAATAACTAGGTATTATTTCTTGTAGGAGGCATTATCACTTATACCTTCGGGAAACAAGTAATTACTTTCAGCTGTATGTTCATTTCAGTAAACAACTTGTGAGTGGGCTCTCTCTGTCATTCTACTACAGTTTTATTTCTTATCATCCCTGTTTCAAGTTAGTCTGCCAAAAAATATCACTCACTTCCATGCTTGAGGATCCCTACAAAGCTGTCAGCTGTTCCTTCCCTGAATGTCACCATTTCATTAATTTACTTGGGGATATCATCATCTGCAGGTATGATAGAGTTCGCCTTGCTGAGGAAACATCTTTTGCACGTTGCTCATTTTTTCTGAGAATTATTGAGAGTTCAGATGTTTTTATGCCTAGGTTTTTTTTGTGTTTTGGTTTTTTTCAGTTGCATGCTTACAACAGCCAAGACACATCAGTCTTTGTTAGAACTGGAGTCACCTCTCAGTTTTGTTTTTCAGATTCATCTCCATCTGTCTGGCTGTTGGCTAGAACATGCCCCACACTTTCTGGAATTTGCAGAAATCAAAATCATAACTTTCCGTAGCCAGAAAACAGTCACCAGTTGTCCAATTTCCCCACCCTGCATTGGTAACTTAAGTAATTTATGTAGTAACCTTCTGTAAGTAACAATTTATAGAAGGTTAGTAACAACTTCTAGCGATGAGGTTAAGATCAGATGTTCAAACAAGCAATTCCCCATCAGCAAGCAGCCCCAGATAATACACACGTGACAAGGGAGAAGCTGAAGCAGGGAACAGGCAAACAGCAATGCTGCTGGCCTGCTCCCTGCAGCCAGCCTTTGAGGACCTCTCAGCCACTGACAATAGGCCAGAGACGACCATGGTGCCCTGTTTTCCCAGAAAGCTCAATGCAGCCATTCCTACTGTGATAGACTAGAAGCATGCATCAAGTTCAGGCAAAAAAAGTTACCCTGTACCTTTACTACTTACAACAGCAGGTCTCAGCTGTGAATGACATTTTGCTTACCTTGATTTAAAGGCAATTGCCAGCAGTAAAGCTGGACTTGCTGACTGACAGCTTATTGAACAATCTCCTTAACGCCTGGACCTGCACCATTGACAAATACTGCTCTCACTGCTTGGGTTTTGGGTCTTTTTTTCTCTTTGCTGATTTTCTGCAGTCCACTCACCCTCAGGCCCAAACTTGCAGGGAAGTGCCTAGGATGCTCTGGTGTATGAAAGAGCAAGTATCTTCCAAAATCTTACCCTCTATAAAGGTGCATCGGTAAAGGATGTAGCACGGAGTACTTAGCTGTGCAGGCCAAGCTGAAAGTAACGTATCACTTGTGTGTATTTTATGTGGCTTCCCAAGCACTCACTATCACAGCAACCTCACCACCACTGAAGGATTTGACTGCCACGCTAACAAGCCTTGACAAATGTTAACACATCTCGGCCCAAGGCAGAGGTTAAACCAAGTGAGCAGCCCACACACAGGCACCCTGTATCTCAAGCAGGAGACTTGCTCTTGGTGTTACAATCACCACAGTCTCAATGGCCTCTGCTTCCTGAGCACAGGCTGACCTGTCAACGGTCCTGCTCTTGAAAGGTGGTCTAAGTTGCTTCTACTCTGTTCCTTTCTTACCTGCATAGAGACACGATTCCGGGTGAGATGTACCATTAGTTGTTGCCATGGTTTATAGTTTGTAACACACAGGTGCTCCTGCTGACAGCTCAGAGTTTCCACCACTGAAAAGCAGCATAACAGAGTAATAAATATATTAATAAAACATTGATTTTTTAAGAGGGATAAAAGGTAGACAAGTCTATTTGTAGTGTTCCCTGCCATTAAAAATTAACACAGATACAGCAGGCTGATGATGGCTGTTGATAAGGGTAAACTATTGTGCAAGAGAGCTCCCATAGAGGGCAACTTTCATCAATTTGCCTGATGGTGTAGGGAAGAGAGATCACAAACCCTTGTGCTGTGAGTCTCCCAATAATATGTGCTGAGTGCTCAGAGAAGACTGCTAGACTTCAGCTAGGCCTACAGAGGAAACAAAATCAGAAACAGAGACTGAAGACAAGTCAAACTGTGGTTCCCTCTAATAATTTTCTACAATTTAGATGTCTTTACAAGATAAACGGCTTCAGTTTTCAAAAACATATATGTATAGGGAGTGTAAGAAATACTCAGGTTCTAAATCCCAGTTACTGCAACAGAAACATATGGCACTAATGGCTGAAAAGAAAGAAATAAAAAAGGAAAAAGAAAACCCACACAAAACAGACATAAATTGCTGCTAGTAATTCTTTTTTTTAAATGCTACTCTTATACTGCCAACTGCTACTACAACTTGTTTATAATTTGAACTGGACTATTTTCTATATTTGATGTTATTAACTCTCTTCACCCAGGCCAAACAGATGTTACGGTGCTTAAAGCATTACCAGCACAATCCAATTTCAAACCTCTGAACATACTGCATATAACAAGCCTCAGACCTAGCATATTTTCTTTTTAAAAAGTATTGCATATTTTCTCTGCTGACGAGGTCAGAATATTTTGAAAACCAGTATAATCCATAAAAGTTCATGCTGAACTGGTTGATTATAAATACCTTGTAGTACATAACACCCATGCAAAAGGCTGCAGAGCAACACAGAAGTCATTCCAATTGCTTCCCATTAGTGTTTTGTCACCTTTAGTAAAGTCTTCTGTATTATTTTCACTTCTTGTCTTTAAACATAAAGGAGGACTTGATACATTTAAATTAAAGACAGAACCAAAATCAACAAAGACATTGAAGGATTTATACTCATTGCTCTTTCTGCTTAACAAAAAGATGTGAAGGCATAGGGCGCACAGCTGGACCTACTGATTACAGCAACATCAGGATTTAGTTTTTAGATTCAGTCCAGTATACTTCTGGCTTTTCATCTTCACAATTTATATATATATATATAATAGAATATGGTTTATTTTCCTGTACAGTAACTGTCAGTAGCAGCCAAATATTATTGCTTGTACAGTAGATTTATTTAGCTCCACATCTTATAGTACACAATCACTGAAATTCACTCGTTTCTGTTCTATGAATACTTCTTTGTTTCTCCCCCCCAGATAATATAAACTTATAATGGTTTATTCTGTCATTTAATAATTGCCATTTGAATGCAGCACTGTATGATTTACAATATGGAGAGGAAGGAACTGCACAGAAGCTGTAAAAATATTTTATCTTGCATCAGCAATATGGCTGCTATGCAAATCCACCCAATCCCCTCACTTCTCACAAACTAATTAAGGACTGGCGACATCTTTCAGCGCACAGTGGCTTCTGGCTGCCTCTTCCCCCACTCATAGACAGACCCAGAGGCTGTTAGCAAGGAGAAAGTTAGTCATTCACTTACCTCTTAGCTCCATTGTTGTGCTATAAAGATGGCACCAAAGGTAAGCAACAAAAACCAGCAGTTGATTGTGGCATTTATTTTAAAACCAGATTCCATTACCTTTGTCTGCAAGGATTCTTGCTGAGTGGGAATGATCTTCATAGATACTGAGTTAGACAATTCACAATAAGAAAACAAGTCAGGACTCGCCATGGGAAATTTTGTTTGGATTCCATTGTGGATTCTCCTAGATTTTCGCTGGTATCTTACCACAGTGGGCAGGTCTCCTCAGTTCTTTGGATTTTGTCGCTGCAATTACAGTGATACATTTTTGTGCATTCATATAAAGAACAAAATTTTAAAAATACATTTTATTTTTTAAAAGTTATTAAATATTCTTTAAAGTTTACAACAGAATGTCTTTTGTATTCTTTATAATCAACTACACTACAAGCTATACAGTGAGTATATACAGCCCCAAAGATGTCTGTGCAAGTGCACACACACAGTGTACACAATAAATAAAAAACAAACCAAAAAACCCCCACAGACTACTTTTTTGTCTTTTCTCATTACCTGTCTTTGATTTGACCTATCCTTCCTTACAGATTTTTTTTAATTATTATTAAGTGGCTTACCCATTCCCAGGTAAATTTGCATCCATTTCTTTTTCCTCTTAAGGGCAACCTGGAAATTACGTGATAGTCAATAACAGTCCAGAAAATCCTGGGGCATCAGGTTTACAGTGTAACAAAATACTTAGACCCAAACCCAATTATTTTCTGTTCAAAACTTGTCTGTTACTGCTAATTTTGAAACAGAAGGACCATTTTTTTCTGAGGTAGGTGCTTAGATTCAAAAATTACATAGAAAACCAGATCATGTTAAAATGGAACAACTAGGAATGTCTGCTGTGTCAGATCAGAAGAAGGTTTGGTTAGCAGGTATCTTGTCTGCCATCATGTTGTAACACTGCCTTTTTCAATACAATTTATTGTACCCTCCAGGTCAGGCAGCTTCACAAGTGAAACTGCCTCTAAACTAAGTGCATTCTGAACAACACAGACGTATTATTTAAAGCGTAAGGGTAAACATGGTCTGAAACAGGAGACCCAGAGTTTTTAGAGGTTGTTGCAGGAAACCTTATAAAGGATAAGCCAAACCTTTGGTGGAAGTTTCTTACAACTCCCTCAATTCAGTAGGTGTGTTTATATTACTTGAATTTTCTTCACCCCATTAACTGTACCACTAGATGGTCTCATTAACCACATCTACTTTTAATCCCTTTCTGACTTTGGAAAACTCCCCGCTTCAGTCTTATATTGTAGCAGTGAATTTCACAATTTCATCATGATGTATACATTTAAAAGGACTCTTCTTATATGGATTTTTAACATATTGCTTTTCAATTTCATTTATTCACCATTGGTTCTATACTTCAAGAATGCTAACTTAATGATTCTTACAAAAAAATATGGGCACAAAGCAGCTATATTAACTTTACAGCCTAGTTTGTCTTTCCACTAAAGCTTAAACCTGGGTCATAAAATACGCTATTGATTTTCAAGATCCCATTGTTTAAAAAAAAAAACTAAGCCCAGCATACCTTCCCCCAGCAGCTATCTTAGCTCCATTGTCTTTGCTTTTTGAACTACATGTTGGTATAGGCAGAGGTGTTTCTATTTTAATCAACAACTAGCCTAGTATTTCAGCTGACATCCTGCCATTTTTCTCAGCTGTACTTAACACAATCCGGGAACATCAGCCTTAGCTGATTATAACAGCTGTGTAATGCAAAGTACATTCTACCTTCATGGTGATAATTTTCAGAGAGACTGAAGAGTATCCTATGAACCTACGAAATACAGAGCCCTGTGTTTCTTACCTTCTCATATGTTAAAAAAAAAAACCAAAAGTATGAGGAAAGGCTGAGGGAGCTGGGACTCTTTAGCCTGGAGAAGAGAAGGCTGAGGGGAGACCTTATTAATGCTTACAAGTATCTAAAGGGTGGGTTGAAGGAGTATGGAGCCAGACTCTTTTCAGTGGTTCCCAGTGACAGGACGATGGGCAATGGGCACAAGCTGGAAGATAGAAAGTCCCATTAAAATATGAGAAAAAAACTTCTTTATGGTGATGATGGTGACAGAGCGCTGGAACAGGCTGCCCGGGGAGGTTGTGGAGTCCCCTTCTCTGGAGATTTTCACCACCCACCTGGATTCAGCCCTGACTAATGTGCTCCAGGCAATCCTGCTTTAGCATCTGGACTAGGTGATCTCCAGAGATCCCTTCCAACTCTGACAATTCTGTGATTCTGTGATTAGCTCACCTAGCAACTGCAATTTGAAAGGCTGTTTTTCTGAAATCCCACCAGTTGCCTATGCGGGCCATTTTTACCCTAGGCCTCGCTTCCCTTCCCTTCCCTACCCCCTACCCCCCTATAAATGTAGTAACATTTTGTTACTACAGAGTTGCTTAACAGATACTTCCTTGTACTTGTGGTTACAAGAATAACTTGAAAAGATGGGATCCTCATTCACTATAAACCTCTCCTTACATTCCCATGGCATTGCTATTACAGAATATAGTTCAAATCACAGCCAACAAGGTAAAATATATAACTGTATATAATGAAATCTATATAAAACAAAGTACAGCATAAAAAACAACTGTTAATGTGTATTGCTTATGTGTTTAAACTCCTGTGACAGCAACAGGAGTTTCAGGTGTAAAGCATTCATCCCGAAGATACTAAAAATTACTATAGAAATAATGGGATTTCAGGAACTGGTTTGTGAAAGTCTGCTCAGATGCACCTCCTCATCTCCCTCCTTCACAAATACCTTTCCTTGGCTAGAAAGCTTAACCCCATTGCTCCTCCAGCCCTTCCAGCTCTACTGTACCATTTAAATCTGCTGTTCTGCACGCAGGGATGGTTAATCAAGGTTCCAGGCTGCCAAATACAGAGGGGATTCAGTTATTTGTATTTTATAACTCTAAGTGCCCAAGGATAGCCATCTAACATGGCTTTACGAAGGTCAGGTTTAACATTGAGTTAGGAGACCATAGTCCCTACATAGCAGAGAAAACCTGAGTACTGTAACCAAATAATTCACATCAGCATCGTTGTGGACTTAACTAGTGACTAACTCTGAATTGCTCTCAATGTCCTCAGTTCCCCAGTGCAAGCCTGCTAATTGCTAGATGAGTGCTGTTATCAAGCGGAACTGTCACTAGTTGTTTAGCATTCTTCAGAGATACTAATGCTGCGGGGATTGTTTTTCCTTCCCCCTCCCCCCCCCCCCCC
>VXAK01020767.1:32305-66337 GCA_013399435.1 Arenaria interpres
CCCCCCCTTCCTTCTTGTAACCCAATTTGCCTTGGAAACTCACTCAGTGTTATTGTATCATCCACAGATGCAATTAACCAATTCTGGTATTATATCAGCTTGGATAGCAATCACCCAGAATATTGAGCTAAAAAAATGCCTCAGCCTAGAAATATTGCCATTGCTGTTCTTTTGAAATGCTCACATGCATCCACACACTATTGAGGTGCCTGAAGCAGTGTTTGCAGCCCCACATTTTGTACTGTGGCAGGCTTACTGTCCAAGGTAACTTCTACCAAAAAAAATAAAAAAAGGCAACTCTCAGTTCTCTCATTTCTCCAGGAATTGAGTCCTCCCCACAAGGGAGTTAAAGCTGTTTACTGACTCAATTAAGATGAAGCATTTGCAAGTACTCCAGGAAAAGAGCACTTCAGCATGGTGCTGCTTCTAAGGCTTTCTTGGAACCCCTCTTCTCACTCTGTGAACCTATACAGATTGCTTATGACAGTCAAAGTCACTAAAAGCTTCTTTATAATCCTCAGAAGACCACACAGTTTTCCTCTCTCCCCACCAATGACCACTGTCTTTGCATCTGTATTAATTTCATTTCAAAGTCATGTTGGCATTTGTCAAGTAGGGAGGCTGCATATAGCTACAAGTGAAGCTATTTGGAAAAAATCGTCACGCTATGAGCTCAGCTGCAGGAACTGGACACACAAGTATATTACAAAGAGAAACAGGAACATGTCCCCCTAGAAGCCAGAGGTGCTTTGACTATTCTCCTGGTGAGCAGCTAAATTATGCTACTTGGTCTCTCAAGAACAGAGATGCCGTGAAACCTCATGGTTGAAAATACTTCTTTTGGGGGAAGAAGTGAGCTCAGACCTGTGCACAACTGAAGGAGTTCCTGCAAATGCAAACGCAAGAGAGTACATAGACTGAATTGATGTGTCATGTAATTACCAACTCACTTTCCCTAAACAAAATAACTCACCAGCTTGGAAGTACAGCTTGTTGTCATGGAACTTGCTTGATATTTGGTGCTAATAAAAATTGAAGTTCTAAATCTCCTTCCTGTGAAGTCTGTGCATTAGAGTTCTTCCCTATTAAACACCTTCTTATTCTAAACTCTGCACCACAGCTGGTTACCCTGACGCAATACAATCTTCATCATCAAAAAGTCCTTTGAAATAAGTGCTCACAGTTTTAGAAGAAGAATTATCACATGAAAAACTAGCACAATTAAAAGCTTGCTGCAAATCACACTCTCTTGTTTCTGATGGAATCAAGAGTTAATGTACACTCAAAAATCTATGTACGTGTGTTCTTCTCAGAACTAGAATATTCCAATGCAGGCAGTCTTTGCTATGGATGACATAGGACTCCAGTTTATCCAGACTTTTGCACCAGGGAAGGTGAGGAAGAAAATGGAAACCAAAAAATGACAGGTATGGAAAAACATAGATGAAAAATATAGGAGAAGATTGGAAACAGACAAGAGACGTGGGCAGACAACACTTTACACCTGAGCACACTGTTTTTCCCTGCTGTAAGGTACAAAAATAGAGCAGTATCCCACGAAATGCCCAGTCAGTTCATTCACAACAGACACAGTATTCTTTTAGAAAGACACTCCCAGAACTGAATCAGGGTTACAGTGTGCATAAAGTCTCTTTATAAACCGTTCCTTGTAGCCCCTGTGATTTGGCAGGGTTTTTGAGTCTTGTGCAGATGATGGTTCTCTCAGTTCTAGGACTAAAGCAGTCCTCCTCTGCAGCATGCTGTGACTCAGATCTGTGTGACAAAAGCTGTGATGCCCTACTGGTACTGCAGCCAGGAGCAATCAGTCCACACCTTGGATACAGTCTTCGTCTTACCACCACCAGCAGCCACACAGGTAACTTCCCAGTAGAGGAACAGCAACTGATACTGTCACCAGGAGAAGGGGGAAGTCACCAACCCCATCTAGCATAGACAAGGGCAAAGGTATGCGTATAAATGTTCATTGCAATTTTGTTTACCTCCTTTTCCTTGATCTTGCTTTCCTCCTGTTCTGACTGCTTTCCTGTCCTCTTCAGACTGCAATCCCATCTGCTCCCCTGCAGGTTCACAGAGCTACTGAAGGACATTGGAATACTCAGATGATGAAAACAGTTACGAGTGGTACAGACACTGATTTCTCTTAAATCTTCCAATCTCCAGTACTCCCACAGCCTCACAGGAGATCAATCCAGGGCACAGTGGGGGTGAATTTATATGCCATTTAAACATTACTGAAAACTGCTGAGATCCATGACTTTTAAAAGAACTCAGCGTGTCACAGCTGATGTGTCACTGGTCACATGGAGTGCAGTGTCCTGCAAATTAAAAAGCTTTCTTAACATCAGTGCAATTACACAGAACGTAAGGGTCTTCAGCTGCACAATCCGATTTACCGACTACCAAAGAACTGAATGCCCTAGTGCCTTATTTGCACAAGCAGCTCTGGCAAAGTATAAGCAGAAATTCAGGACAATGCTGCCATTCTCAGTGCAGATGATACAAGCCTATTTCATTTTCATTTTAATTCAGTGAGCTCTCACTGAAAATTAAAGATTCCCTGAAAGCTTTATAGCATAAAGTGGCAAATTAAATTGAAATTGAGATAATCCCCAGCAATGTGTACACAAGTAAAGCAACTCTAAGTCCAAACACCTTTCAGGCTAGTAAATTCTTATATAAATAAGAAAAAGCAATCTCCTACAATGAAAATATTCTCAAGCCTTTGAATTTGTCTGCAGATATACCAGAATGCATCACACTGTGTGTACACTACCATTGCACTGGCACTACACAGATCTCTATCAGAGAATGAAGTAACTATTGAAATGGGTTACATGAACCAGAAGCACCACAGCATTTCAGACAGGCTTTTTTTTTTTTAAAAAAAAAAAAAAAAAAGGCAGTCAGCTAGCCGAGTCGGTCTTTGTCAAATTTCCTCTGGCTGCCTTATTGAGAGCACATATCACAAGCCTCAACATAACTCTCATTTCAGTATTTCCAAACAGCAACATTTGCTTATTTGAAAGTCTAAGCAAGATCTCTGTTCAGGTAGGAAAGCTGCTCAGCTCTGCAACTCTTCTTTTTTAGGTCTAGGTAAAATTGGTCCTGTGGTAACAATAAAATAATAAGAAATAACCCACAAGGAATGACATTCTGGGTGTACAGATGTACACAGAAGGAACTTAAGCCCCAGGAATGAAAGCAGATTTGCCAGCAGGCAAGGTTGTGCTGTAGTTTCAGTTATGACTTCACTGCAATTTTTGAAGCAGAGAATACGATGATTCTCCAGGGAAACTGCACAACTACAATGCCTAAGCATACTTAAAGATTATCATTCAGGGCTTTTAAATCCAGCTCTATGTTTCCATTAATCCACTCAGCTGCCAGCTCAATCTCCCATTGGCAGGTTTGCTTGCTCTCTAACAATAGAGAGCTTATTAAATATTAAGGTCTTAATCTTAAGTACTTCTGTACGACTGAGAAATCCTAAATGGTGCACAGAAGATAAACATTTTCCCACTAAATATATATATATACACACACGGTGGTATTAGATAAAGGCAAATGTCTCAACACTAACAGAAGTGTGTAATAAATCCACCCATTTTAAAGCAGCCCATGTGTCCCTTCAGTCACATTCTCCCTGAGTTGTCTAGACGCTGGGATCATGGGTTTGCCACTGAAGGACAAAAGCTCACTTTTTTTCCTGCCTCGAAATGCCAGCTTAGCAATTAGAAAGAGGTTCACAGCAGGATTCACACTACTCTGATAATGCTGATGGGAAACACTACAGGTAAAGAGACAGCTGGTTAAAGATAGCAGGACCAGCATCACATCTGATATTTGAGCTCTGCTACTTGCCATTATATTATTTTAAAAAGCATTCAGCCAATATAGCTTTTGCTTAAAAATTAGGCTAACTAAAATGCATAAATTGGATGTGTATCCAATACAAGATTTTCTGAAAAGAATAATTTTCTACCTATCAGGGAAGGAGGGCATCTAGTCAGACTGATTACTTTCCTCTTGTATTTCAGCTGGCTCACTTCGGATCACAAGAGCAGGTGGGGCAAACCAGGAAAGCCTTTAGCTGAGATTTTTAGCTTTTCATACCGTTAAGGCATTCCACTGGCCAACAGTAGAACAGATGGTCCAGGAAAACAGCAGCAAATGTGGGTCCTGTTTGGGACTTCTGCTGTGGAAAGGGGCCAGGGAGCACCCACAAGGGTGCAGAAACCCCACTTGCCTCTTCGACAGAAGACTAGCAGAGATCTGTAGCGCAAGCAGTCCTGCTACCCCCTGAGGCAGCCCCGTGAGCTCGTGGGGAGTGTGGCTTGTTACACTATCTGAGGAACTAACACTTTCCCAGATTAGATAATTCTTTTATCTTCTTTCTCCGTGCCCTCCCCTCCAACCCAAGTTTTCTACTGCAGCCAGATCCACTGTTCTCTGCACAGTATCACCATTCCCCTGTGGGCTGGCATGCTGAAACCCTTCTGACAGCAATCAGAGGTACAGCAACTTCTCTACTAACAGAATTATTAACTTGAATTTCCCTTTTTAGACTCTAGACAGGATCAGATATTGAAAAATGGTCAGAAAGGCATTACACCCACAGGGAAAAAACTTGGATGTTGCCAAAAAAATGAAAGAAATAAGGAGTTTAGAGTCTGCGTGTACATATGCAACCCTAGAGATGAAGCAGAACTAGAATACTGGATTTAGTGCTCAGGTAAAACACAATGAAGCAAAACACCAAGCAGCAGCCCAAGGTTCTTCCAGCATACCTGCATCAAGGACCTTAACACAGGCTGGTGGAGACACTGCTCTGCTTAGTGCTAGGGGACATCACTGACATGGGTAGCATGTGGGTACTACCATTCACATTACACTATTTATACATGGACCCAATACAGTAGTTGCAAAGCCAGTATACTCACAAAATTTTTCTATTATGTTGTCAGATCTCAAAATGCAAAGCTACTATTTGGATATACTTGCCTAGAGGGTTAGCTGAGGCTCAGCCTTGTTTCCCTGACCCATGTCACGTACATACCCATCAGTAGGGAGCAAAGTACTTCATTATTCATGGTTGAGGACCATGATTAACATTTCATAAAAACAAGTTCTGCAGGTACTACAATAAAGTAAGGGGGTATCAAGGGCTATGAAACACATAAGGCTTCAGAATCCTTGGAAGGGATAATACAGCATGCAGAATTATGTAAGTCATTTTGTACTGCAAGTCAATCCCTTTATTAACAAGGGATTACAACAGCCAAAGCATTTGGTATCATTCGTGCACACATAGCCCATGTATTAATTCCTCTATATGCAAAATTCCATTCAGTGATACAGTCCTGCTGTGTACTTCCCCCCCCCGTCCTGCCTCCGCAAGCTTTTTACCTGAAAGAACATCTGTACCTCAGATCTACATTTCTAAAACTCTCCTGAATTACTGAAGAGCAGGGCCCTCCACAAGAACATGGATGAATGGGATTCCCGTATTTACCCAGAACTCTATGAATCTTTGTCCTTTTTCTGCTAGTTGCCCATATGGCCATGCCAGGGAAGTGGTAAGGTCTGCAAAGTGACTAGTTTAAAACAAATAAATATTCAAATTCTGTAAAATGATCTTCCACTTACCAGTTCTTTGTCTGTGTGCACTTGCTTAGTTTCTTTGTACTTTATTCCATACTTGAATACCTATTTTATAAGAGCAGTCTTTAGAAATACTCACTATACATGCTTACAAGTTCAAGGCCAGGTTGGATGGGGCTTTGAGCAACCTGGTCTACCAGAAGGTGTTCCCGCCCATGGCAAGGAGTTGGAACTAGATGATCTTTAAAGTCTCTACCAACTCTAACCATTCTATGATTCTATATGATTCTATGAAGTAACAAAACCAAAACACAGAATCATTTTAATGGATAAAACTCTTGAGGTGCAAAATAGTTTGAAGAAAAATAGCGTTACTTACGTAAGCACAAGCAGTAATGTTTTTACTAATGGGCAGAACAATTCATGAGACTTTAAATAAAAAGAATAGTTTCAGCTTCTTTCTAAATAAATTCTTTTATAATCTCCTGTCTTGATAAGTGAGCCAAGTTTGCCTTGCTATAAGTTCTACATGCCCTAGCATAAAGCTTGGCAGACATATCGTAATTTAATTTCTTTCCTTATCCTTCTTAATTCTGAAAGTTTAATTTAACATTGACAGAAATGAGCTGGAATAGTTCAAATTAAGTGGCGAACATCCATTATTATGAGTGCACACTTTACCAGCCAGTTCCAAATGCTGGAAATAAAAGGGATTTATTCTCCAAAGCATTACCAGTTCTTAGATCAACATCCTGCAGACAGATCTATTAGCACCTAATTTACATTTTGAGATAGACCATATATGGGACTCAGCCCCCCCTCAAAACTGGGGGTACTTTTAAAGGCCATTCAACACAGCACTGTCGGAGTCTTAATTTCATGCAAATAATTAACCTCAGCTTCACTCTCCTAAGTAACTTATGATCCACATTTTCAGTAGCAGTCAGGCAGTTGGACTAGATGATCATTGTAGATCTCTTCCAACTGGAACTATTCTATTCCAACACCAATGGCAAAAGAGTGTGACACTTGTCAGGACACAGATCATTTTGTAACTAAATTAAACATCCTTCCTCAGGGTGATGCAACTTCAAGGGATTACTTATGAAATCCTGCCTTTCAGGTGAGCATCAGAAGTTTTATCGTCTGACAGAAAGAAAAGCTTTGCAGTGAAAGAAAAGTACTGGACGGAGAGATGCCATCAGAGAACTCAGAGGGCTTACCAGGTGCTGCTCACTTTCAGCACTCTGTTTCCAAACCACTCCAATACTATCAGAAATTCAAAAGCATTTTCATGTGCAGTCAGCTATGCTGTTACCCTCCCGATTTGGTAGCGTCTGCAGTTGATCTGGGTGACATCTCCCCATCATCATGAAGAAATTGCCCAAATTTAAGTGCCTGACACCTGCACCACAGAATGCTTCTCCCTAGGCAAAGCTTTCATTATTTTGGGTTTGCTCCGAAATTAGAAGTACATTGTTTCAGATAAAACAGTTTACTTCCAGAAAAGCCTCAAAAGTGAGTTATTTGATGCTGCCAGTGGAAATACCTTAAAAAGTAAAAGGGTATTATTACAAAAGTAGTATTATCAATAAAAATTGGCTGAGCTATACAACTTCACAGCATAGCTCTGTTCTCAGAAGTGTTCTTTTCATCATTCAGAACCACCAACTTCCAAATAATGGTTTTAAATTTTCTGCAGGATGGGGGATAAGCATTATTCTTTTGATTCCTCCCATTCTCACTGAGTCAACACAACGGCAGGAGATGAAGCAGGATTATGTTTTCATTTGAGATTCATTAAAAGAGCTGCAATCAAGCTCCAGCTGCATTGCTAAATTCTGTTTTAATTATAAACAACAACAAAAATCCTAGAAAACAAATGGGCTCCCAGACATGCAAGTCACTGGCAAAGTGGGGCCTATGGAATCTTTAAGTGGTGATGGTGCCTGAAGACAAGCAAAATAAGTGTTTTCACTTCCAATTCCAAGCCATTTTCTTTGGAAGTTGAGCAGCAGTTTGACTCAGACATCACACAAATGCAGAGCTGCTGTCAAAGGAGAAGTATCCTCTGAAGCGTGTATGCAAGAAAGATTAAAAAGCACAAGGTTAACCATGCAAACATGATCCCCTACAGACCATTCTCTGTATTTTGCTTGGGCTTTTTTTTTTTTTATTATTTTTTTCCGCTTATCCATGTAACATGCAGGAAATGCCAAAAGTACCAAGGTATCGGAAAAAACATCCAAATATTGCGGGGAATGAGGTGGAGAGAAGATGGCTCACAGAAGTAATAATTTAGCTAATGGCAGGAATATATGTTTTAAAGATCCAGCTACTGTCTGTAGCTTTCTGACTTCTTACAGTAGTTAATTCCTCCAGCTGATTGCATGCTGTGCAAATTACTATTTCCATTTATCCTTTGTCGAGTCACTTGTGTTCATATCTACAAGCAAAACCATTTTCCCTGAATCTGTGGTGGAGAGGGGAGGGACTCATCACTCAGAACGGCAGCATGCTCTGTTCACTTCAGCACGCACACAACCCCAACTCATTGTCACCAGATTGTTCTGCAGGGTATGATTTTGAGAAGACCATCAGAGTGTTAGGGAGAAACGGACCATACTTTGTTCTGGCCTGTTCTGGTTTCTGATGACTCAGCAGCAATGTCTAGCCAGCAGGTGATGGGGGAAAAAGTCAGAAACCTTGGCTCCCATTTGACTTTGTGACAGACTTGCTACCTGACACTGAAAAAGTAATTTTCTCTTTTGTTTCCCCCTCATCCTTCGTCTGCCAGGTCTGTTTAAGGCTGTGTGCTCTTCGGAACACTGTCCTCTTCTAACTCTTTACTCTGGGAAGCCTACCTGTTTTTTCAATGCAGTTGTTATCCCTAACAACCAAGGGCTCCTGAGGGAGAAGGAAAAGGCTTCTCTATCACTGATAAATGACTTTAATACTGCTCACACTTGAAATTCAAATTATACGCCAATATGCGTACCTGGGAAGGCAATGAGTATTTACAATATTTATGTCGTCATCTGCAAAATCCATTCAATAATTCTCTGCCAAAAAGCACTGGGAGGAGCCATCAGAATAGTAACCTTAGTTTTTACAAATATATATGCCAAGGATACAGCACTGACTCTGCCAAAGTATTTCATATTCCTTGGCTCCAAGACAGACAAGGCTCAAAAATGCACAAGGTCTATCTTGGGAACACAGGGGTCTGGGTTTTCTTTTGCTAAGTCTAGCTCTCTGCTGCTCCTACAAGGGGGAGAAAAGGAGAAAGAATGTTTTTTTTTCTGAAAGCAGTTGCTTCATCCCATTCCCTCCCTCTCATCTCCCTCAAGCAGCCATGAGCTGTTTCCCCTCCCTGCCCTGCCCACCACCATACAAGACACAGGCAGATAAGCTCAACAGCTACTGCCAAGGGGAGAAGATGAAATCTGAACACAAAACTGTGACCTCAATGTGCCAAAGGTTTAAGAACTCTGTGTTAGAGAGAACAGGAAAGTTTTCATTCTGGGGATGATGAATATTCTCCCTGTCACTTTATTTATATATTTTTAAAACTCTTATTAAAACAACTGAAAAATCTGGTTCAGTAAAAACCAAAACTCTTAAAACTTATTTCCCATTCCTGCTTGTATCAAAGGCAGTAATCCCAAATCCTAAAGCAAATAATAAAGGTATAATTTAACCCTCAGTGCTTTAAAATAGTGAATAAACTTCTAAAGAGAGGAGTCAAGACATGAGCTCAGCCAATCTCCTGTGTGCAATTGCATTCTCGTGTCAACCACAATTTCAGGGTTGATGTGAATGAAGAAAGGAGTTAGATGGAGTTTAAAATCCTGGCCCACTGTTTGACACAGAAAGTCCATCTAAAACAATTCCAAGCTAACAACAAAAGCAATTTAATTTTAATAAAAAGTTCTGAGTTAAAAAGCAGAACAAGCATGCAAAGGCCTGATAGAGCAGACAACCATTTAGTGCTGTAATTCTAAAGGCGTCATTGAATAAAACACTTTCTAATGTTAATTCCAGCTAATGCTACCAGCAAGCTGCCTGGACGAAAAAAAAACAAAAACAAAAAAAAAAAAAAAAAAAAAAAAAGGGAAAGAAAAAAGAAGACTGATTTTATGTTGTATCTACAGTTGCAACACATAAGACAATATATTTGCAAAGAGGAGCGCTTGCCACTTACGAAGAAACTTTGTCTACTTGTATTAGCAGAACTCGTCTGCATTAATTATTGTAAACACCTGCATCACTAGCTCCAGCTCTAGTGCAAAATAAAGGCATCTCGGCTTTCACTTAGCCAGATTTATCAGTTGTTTTAATGAGAGAAAAAGAAAAGACAGACACAGAGGTTTTCACATAAGGACATAAAATAGCAGAGCAAAAATAACATAACTGCTTGTTTTACACAAAAGCTCCCATCACAGCAACTGAAACAGCACCTATATACTAGGGGGGAAATCAGGCCAGATGTAGCTGAGCTTTGCCACTCTCCCACAATACCACTTTAGTAACTATAGGGATTAGGGAGCTAGCTTTGCAAATGACATAAATTGCTCTCTCCTTCTCTTTGTGTGGTCACAAAACACTCCCAGGCGTCTTTTCCTAACTCCCACAGCACAGGAATGCTGACGCTACTACTGCTGGGTCTTCATCTATTCATATAAGCGTGTCTGCCCACAGCACTTGTTTTGTTCAGCCCCAAAAAGGAGCAAAAGAAAACACTAAAATGTTGAAAAAACTGTAATAATAGTGAAATAACTTATGGCAATGGCAACTTAACTTTTCTGCCCATATCAGTTAACCTGAAAAATCAGAGGAGAAACATTACAGACTAAGTGAAAATGGATATACACAGTCCTAATTTCCTACACTGGGCAACAACTGCCTGCTGGCTATTTTTAGACACAGTCCCATCCTCCACAACTGCAAGCAAAGAGAACTACAGTGGAGTATAAGCTCTCCACTGGTACACTGGAAAAAAACTCACTGAAATATGTTAAAAGGCCTAGCTAGACCACTCCTAAATGCTGATCATAAGGAAGAATAGAAGGAAAAAGTAATGTTCAGTGAAAACTGGTGATATCTGTAAGGTTTTTTTTGAGCTGCTTTAACACTTGCAAGTATATGCAGTAAAAAAAGGAAAAAAAAAACAGTCTTACCTTCTTGAGATGGATGAGCAGCAGAGGTAACCATAATGTACAGAGTTTACATATTGGAGGAAACTAGTGAAACACCATAATCTTCTGACTTCTCTTCCATGCACACTGACCTTTGAGAAAGGTGAGGTGATTCACTCAGGCAGTCCCTGCTGTAGCCGTACACACAGCAGGAACTTCATGGCGAAAGATGACAGAGCTGGAACATTAGATAGCCCTGCTCCAAGAAACTGTACCCAGATTTGCCAAAAAATGCAAAAATCCCACAAGCCTTACAGCAAGTCACTTATGCAAAAACAATATGGTATGCAACCTAGAAATTGGAGGGTCTGTGCCCTTCTACTACCACATATATGCCTGTTGTGATTAGTGCCTTCTAGTAAATGAAATTAGGAGAGTTAGGAAATCTTCAGACAGCCAATATGCTGCTTATCTACACTGAACGTTTTCACATGAGCTTCATTACCCTTCTTGAAAACAAGAGGTGGGCAAGGTAATGCCCTGTGATTAAGTTCTACTCCCACCTGGGCAGCCAGCTGAGAATTCATACACAGGGAGGCAGCTTTCTCTAGTTTATTCTATGTTTTCAACACTAGACAATTGCTAAATTTTACCTTATTTAAACTCCACACAATCGATGGATCAAAATATGATACTCTATGCACCACATGAAGGCAACTCAAAAGTCCCCTCTGCTTTGATCTCAGCAACCGAGTGGAGAATTAGTTCTAATACATTGCAAGTCAGAGTAAGAGCTTATTTCGTTAAGAGCTTGCAAGAAACATGTTTTTAGTTCTATGAAATTATCATACAGGTTTTTCTACAGTATTTTTTTCTAAAATAATTTTTAAAGTTACATTGTAACCAAATAAACATTAAAATATATCCAGAAAAGGTAACTGATATAAGTAGGAATGTAAAATTACTAATTGCTTTCAATTTTGAGTCTTAGATTCCATTCATCCACACTTTTTTGGAAAAAATAACATTTTGTTATAATGTCCTTGTCCCAATAGAACACATTTAAAGGCATATTTCAGCTTTTAATATAAAATGCTAACAAGAAAAGTTATGCTATTTATTTTTGCAACTTTTTGAATTTTGCAAACTTTTGAAGCAGTGTTAATCAAACTCTGTTCCAGTTATTTTTCATATTTATGATTTTTTTTTTCCTAAAGAGAAGATATATTTTTCCCCAACATGACTATCAAAGTGATTACCTGTTGGACTACAAAACACCAATTCAGGCTTAGTCAATTTGCTATTACTACATAAAAAAGAGATCACTAAGGGAATGGGATTTTCAGGAAATAGCTACTTATAACCTCTTCAACCTGCAGAGGTAGAATCCATCTACTTTGCACTGTTATTTGTTTAACTGAAGTCAAACAGCTGCATTGTGTATTAATCAAAACAGTAAACTTCAAAAGACATGTCCCAAATCCAGGAGAGACTATAATTACAGTTCCTATGAACATCAATTAACTTTGCAGTCTCCCCAGAAGCATGCACAAAACACCACCCTCACTCTTAAAAGGAATCTCCACTGGTAGCTCATAGCAGAAACGGAAAAGGTATTCTATATTTTCATCCAAGCCCATAAACAACACTAAATTGTTACAACTTGCTCAACAATTCTTTATAACTAAAAGTAGCTAAAGAAGCTGTTTTCCTGTTGTCATCCTTAAGTCTACCTTACCTCTCCTCTTTCACTCCCAACTTTCTTACTCAGAAGCTACAGTTAATTCTGGAGTTTGACGTCTACATAGGATAACAAAAAGGAACTTTAAAGCAAGGTAACAAAGCAAATTTCCTTGAAGAAGCAGCATCTCATAGTGAGACGAGCTAAACAATTTTTTTTCCACAATTGTCTGTTAAAGCTTCTTCTGACTACAGACTCTACGGCAGCTCCGGTTTTCAAGACAGATACACTTACCACAAGAGACACGTTTCCTGAGTTAAGATGCAGTGCTGTTATCCCAGGAGTATGGTCCATGTGATCCTGCAAGTAGTCAGATAAGTCCTCTTTTCGGTCTCGATAAGATACTTAGCTGTATACAGATATAAAAATCCCCTTGTTAACTATTAAAATGATGTGTGGAATGATAATTGACAATAAAAATACTAACTTCATATTGAAGGCCAGCTGCAACAGAATCAGCTGCTATTCCTTTTTCTCAGTGAATGCAATAAAAAATGTTCTGAAAAATGTATTTCTCTTAACCCTGTGTGAATATAACTCCAAAAAGTAAAACATGGGGAAACAGAAGAGCAAAGGTCAGTTGGAAAAAAGTTCGGCATCTCATCAGGTGGCTAAAAGATACCGTTACAGCCATAGCACCTGAGATCTTTCCCTAATATACAGAAAATTTTATTGCAACAGAACTAGATTATAGAGCACAGCATTTTTTTTTCCTTAAATATATCTTAGAAAACTGAATGAAGAAATATTCTGTTGAAATAAACACACTTCCATTTTGCCTCTTGCTATACTAGAGGTAAGCTGTTTTAATAGGAACACTGGCTACTTCTCCCCAGTCATTCCCTCATCCACCATCTTTGGCCTTGCCTTGCAAATTCTCTTAACATTTAAGGACTACTTGCTTCCATGGAAGAACAAACACAGTATTTTTCTTTTTTTTTCTTTTGTATTTTCTTGCTTTACAGGAAAATGTTTCTTTACACTGTAAAACAGTGCTTTTTGTTCTTTTTGAAATGAGGGAATGAAAGTCACCTGCCATGATCCTTACAGCAGTGCCACTCCAACACACCCACCCACCTTCTGCCCTTTGCTCATTTTTCACCACTTGTCTGAGAGAAAGTCATAAAACCAGATGCTCTGCAGAAATCACTTTCATACCAGCACCTCTCTCCTGTGTCATCTTTTCATATATGTGGTGAGGTGCAAACTTCAAAAGAAACCTGTTTTCATGGTGGCTCGATGATGGCACACTGATTGGATCCTCTGATACCTAATAAAACACAACCTGACATTCCCACACACTGAAAAATTAAGCAAACACAAGACCAATCCATCAGAAGTCAATCTTCATTCATTCTGGAACCCACATGACTCCTGGTACCAGCTTTTTTTTTTTTTAAACAGAGAATTTCACAATAAATAATGATGTCAACTTTATTTCCTTTGGAATATTATTTCTAAAGCAACAAACATGTTTTGCCTTCAGAGACAAAAGGAAATGTCCTTGGGCTCAAGCACCTATACACCATGGATGGCTTAAAATCACAATGTAGTTCTCATCTGGTATTTATTTTTCATCATATGGCAAGGGTTAGTTTGAGTTTTTTGACACACAGAGGTATTCATTCTATCTCTAAGGATGGAAAAGACATTTCTTTCTAACATAGCGGTACTCACATACAAACAGGAATCTTGAACTTCATAGAGAATCATCAGAGAAATAAAAAAAACCCACAAAACCAATGTGATAAATGACATGTATCTTTTCCAGAGAGGAAACAACAACTAAAATGAAATATTCTTTTCCTCCTCACACCCAGTTTTGAAAGCTACCTACTAGCTAATACAATAATGGATGCCATTTCAGGTCACAACCCCTTCCATTTCATAGAATCATAGAATGGTTCGGATTGTAAGGGACCCTAAAATTCATCTAGTTCCCTGTGCCATGGTCAGGGACATCTTCCAGTAGACCAGGTTGCTCAATTAGATGGGGCATCCATAACTTCCTTGGGCAACCTTCTCCAGTGTCTCACCACCCTCTCAGCCTTTCTTACAAACTATTTTCTTCTGAGACATTCTGGTTCAGTAGTGCCACTGAAAGTAGAAAAAACACTGTAATAGAATTTAGTTCTCGTGCTATTCCAGATAACATTGTCAGAGTGACTTTAAATAGCTTTTGAATGAAATAGAAAGTTCAAGTTAATTGAACACAAGGATTCACATAGCAAATTATCTTACTAATAATGGTATGGAAGAAAGAAGCCTGATTAGTAAACCCTGCTGGATACTTGCAATGTGAGAAGTTGAGAGATGTCAGAACTAAATCAGAGAGGTGAAGATCAATAGTTCTTTAATCAATGGTGGATTACAGTGGGACTTATTCTGCTGAAACCAGCAGGAGCAGATAAATTCCCCACTGAGATTAATTATTAGGAAGGGTGGATGCAAACAGAGGAGTGCAGTTATCTTTGTGACAACTGCAAGTGGCAAGAGGAAGACCAGTGGGAGTACAGAGCTATTGCCTGAGTCCCTGCTGGTGACCAATGATGCCCTCATCAAATTCTCAGCACCTCTTAGTTCTCTAGAAGAAATTGCCTTGAAGCCTGTGTATTTCTACAAACACACATACTGTAAACCAAAAACCAGGAGCAGAATTTCAGGACCAAGTTTTTGGCTTTGTTTTTAAACTGATGAGTTGCTACAGCTTTTGTGTTCATAAAAATTCTGTATTATGGAGACAAAGCACTAACATGTACAGCTAAAGAATGACAGCTTTATGCACAAAGATGATGATCAGCATCAGATGCACAGCACCTTCTTAAGTCAAGAGGTGGTCAGAGCTGCTCCAGGGCTCTGTCTGTAATCCATCACTACATACACACTTCTCATTTCCATTATAGTCTTCAGTGCCAACGTTATAGTACCCACAAGCTAACCACTAATGTTTCATAAACTACTGCTAAATATGCTAAACAGAGACACGAAGCAGGCTAAGCAGAAATCACAGAGCATCTCTTGTGACAAAACTGATTTAGAATCAAGTCTCAATACATTGAAATTACTGTGACTTTGAACTACATAAGGAATGTACTAACATGAGAAAATCAAACAGAGCTAATAACATAGCTTGTCATTGCTTAATTTTCTACTAGCTTCAGGGAAAGATATCTTACTGGTCTTTCCCCAGACATTTTACATTGACTTACCTTGTCAGAGGACAGCAAGATGCAGAGGGTCCAGCAGATATTAAATTTGCTGGACATAATCTGATGGATTTCTTTATTCTCTTTGGTTACAATCAGCAATTGTTTGAGAGGTTTCTGTCTTAAACTTTGATTAGATGGCATCAACTTGTCCATTTTATTTCTTGTAGAAAAAATTTCAGAAAATATTTTCAAATTTAATGGCATCCCAGCTATGTTGGTCTATTTTCAATGACTCTGAATTCAGGAGCTTTAAAAGAAATTTCTGTGGTTTTGTTTTTCTCTGAATTTTATCAGATACCAACAATCACGTCTGTATGGCAAATCAGAAAAGGTTCTTTATTGGGAAAAAATTGCAAGTTTAATACAGATATGATATAAATTACAAAAAATGTTGTAAAAATCACCTCTCCGTGATACCCAAATTAATTGAAGGTGGAGTCTCAGTGAAGCAAATAAAGTCTTTTCCAGATCATCTCTTATTTTAAAGCAGGTCATAAAAATAATCCAGGCCTTGTCCCAGTTCCCAGATGGATATTCCAGTGCCCAATTCTTTTGCAAGATCTAAGCGCAACTGGATGGACTAAGACAAAGACACATAAAGCAATTACCTTTTAGTCAGAGACATTTGACACTCTGTGCTGCCATCTCTTCATCCCACTATCAGGCTTTTAAAAAACATCTATCCTTGAACCAGATACTGAAAAATTTAGTCTGTATTTCAAATACTCTCTGGTTAGCAAGCAATCATTCAGTAAGAGACAGTTAATTGCAATAGTTAATACAATGACCTAATAAAAGATAACCAGCTAAATAGACAAAATGCCACAGAAATAAATCAGATTTATGAACTATGCAAAGGACTACTCTAATATAGGCTATCATTTCACAATGCACAGAAATTCTAACTCTTCCCAGAAACGTCTCAGGGGTAAAATAAAACTTTATCACTGAAGACAATTAGAACAACTTGTCAAATACCATCAAGATTTCTTAGCTACCCTTGCCTTCTCCCAGGACAGATTCACAATTTTCATTATCATATTCTATTATAAAGAGATCCTGGGAGATTACTATTTAAAACTATCCTTATTTGAGCTCCAGCCATTGATTTAATTTTGCCATTGGTTTACAAGGGAAGCAGTGCCACAATTCATGCTCTGCACTTCGAGTCAGACAATAAAAATAATTATTTTTCAATCTTTTACTTTCAGGTTTTCTTACTTTGAAGTGCAGCACTGCAATGTTTAAACAGCTCACAGGAGGGATGTGTTTAAAACTCATTTCCATAGAACACAAAATAAAGTATCGAAGCATCCACTAGGCATGGCATTCATGACTGCTTTTAATAATAAACAAACCAATTTTGAGCAACCTGCCAATGATTATAACGTATAAAGGGGAAAAAACACATTTGTCATCGGGTAGTAAAATTAAGTGCTCCCTGACCATCTCGATCCCCATTATGTGAACAACTCTTTGATTTGCCCTGACATACAAATCTCAAAATATTTCATTACTAGCTTCTTGAAATTGGAAAGACACCTTGTTTCCACAAATTCACCAACCACCACAATTGAGTATCTGTTAGAGATGAATTAATGAAAGAAATGTATAGGAATGAGTGTTCTTAACCTGGTTAGTACTGACAATAGAAGGGTGAAATCCTTCCACAAGGCCAAAGAGAATGTAGTACAACAACATGCAGCACAATTGATCTTTTCTGTAATATGTTTTCAATGAGACTTTCTAACATTCTAAGACAGGTACTACTAGCAAGAACAGGGTAAGATGTGGTAATTAATATCCCATATGTGCTAGTACTTCCAACAATATTAGATTAATGAAGGGAAAGCCGGCAGAGGCTTAACATACTGCCTTTAGCATAATTTGAGAAAATATACAGATAGCTTCCAAGGAACTAAGGCTGCAAGTAACCATTTTATCCTATATTCTGGTATATTGCAGACTATCGTGTAGACAGAAATTCTATATCCTGCCAAAGGACAAATGCTTAAGTTTTCAAAACACTAAAATATGTTCCAGGGAAACGGAACTGAAGAAAACAGGGTGATGCAGGCTGACAGGGAGAATCAGAACCTCATTACAGAGGAAGGCAAAAGTTCCCCAAGCTTCCAGCCAACATGATCAGAAGCAAAATTTCTTCGGTCTCTTGTCTGACAATCAGCATGTCTGTTAGTGCGTGAACTGTGCACTTGAACAGATCTTCTCAGAGCACTGGTGAGTCTTATCTCTAGACATGCCTAATCTTCAAAGATTCCAAGCCCTCAATCTTCTTATACAGGCAGTTGAAGCTTTGAATCATAGCAACTACATCAGGGTAAACTGCTTTCACAAAAGCCTAAACCCAGTTCAAGATTTTCTGAAGTGTCTCAATAATGCAAGAATGCAAGAAGCTGAGTAAATATCTCTTTCCTTTTGCAGCCCTCTGACCTGAAAAAGTGGCACCTACCTTCAGTGTTGGGTAGAAGATGGCATGCTTTCCTCCTTTATTTCTGCAAAACAGGAAAACAAATAGTCACAACAGCTGTGATAGATTCCCATAGGATTTTTAGCTGACATTAGAATTCAAAACCAGTTTTATTCCTTCCCACTAAAAGGAAACAAAGACAGTACTGAAGAAAACAGCCAATTTTATTTTGAAGAACTTACTGCTATTAAAAATAAGATATGCTAGTATGTTCATCACATGAGCATTGATATGCCTGTATAAAAGACAAAGACTGCTTTCCATTTAGTGGATTGTATCTTTCAGATATCAGTGTCAGTTCCACTCTGGTAGCTGAGGCACTCTGTCTCTGAAATCAGATACTTTTGCCATCACCTTCCATTCATTCCATACTTGCAGTCTGGCTACTCTATCTACTGACAGCAGTGTAGTGCCAAAATCTTCTCTACTTCTCTTCCTTTTCTACTGCAGGTAAGAACTTCTAGTCCTGCCCCTTTTCTACTGTAGATACAAACATATCACAGCACATAAATCCAAAGTGGGGGGGAAAGAAAAGCCATTAAGAGAAGGTACACAACATATCTAAAAGTCAAGTATGCAACTGTGTCACTGTCCTACAGGAATCAGTTACAGGAATCTCTGTCAGAAAGGTCCTCCTGACAAAATCATCCAGCTTAAGTGGGCTTTGACAACGCTAGCAGCTCAAAAGTTAGAAAGTTCAAAACATGACCATATAGAGTCAAAGACCTGCTAGAGGAGTCTTTGCATAGCAATTGCATTATGCCACAACTACAGCAAAAATCCCTGGTTATCTAAAATGATTCCTTAAAAGGCTTCAGGACAAGGCCTTTGAAAACATCTATAGAACAGAGCACAGTTTCCTAATAACTAACACAACTTCTGCGAAAAAATCAGGTAACTTTTATGATTAAGATGAAAGTTCCAAACTTCTTTGCGCATAACACTGTGTCTAAGAACTGGTTACAATGAAATAAAATGCAGGCAGAGTCAGGCAGGATACTTATCTACCCCGTACTAGTGGCCTTTATGGAGAAAAACTCTTGGAAGATGTGAAAACGCTATCAGCAAAGATAGAGGATCCAAGAAGAGATCCCACAAGAGAGATGGTCTGATACTAGATCTAAGTAAACTGAGATACCTTGTTGCAACTGGATTATAAAACTGTGATAGTAAAAGGCAGTTGTGCCTACTAAATGCACATCTGAAAAAGATGAAGACATTTAGTTGTCGGATGCAGACTATGAAAGATTTTCCCCAGTTCCCGAAATTACTGTCTTTCGGGTTAAATTAAATACTAGCAGTATAAAACATACAGACAGAACAAGCTACACTGGGCACAGCTAACAAGGCTGCATTTTAAACCACTAATAATGAGAAGGATGAGTTACAAGTGGTCTCACAGCACCACTTAACCAGTTAGGCTAGGAGGAAATGCAGAGCACATGGACCAACCAAGTAGGCATTGCTCCTAAAATCTCCCAACTGACATAAATGCATACTTACCTGTGAAGTGCACTGGGACAAGAACTCAGAAAACAGATTTCTGTAACTATTTGTAATGTTTAGTCTCTGCCTGCTACAAAGCTGTGCTTTGCTTAAAGATTCATGATTTGATTTCCTAGCAACTGCAGACACGAAAGATTTCCAGGCGAGATGGGAACCAGTGAACCAGTGAGGCGTATTTCAGGCCTGGCTGCCATCCCCATCAATGTAGCTGAACCTTTGCAAACCAAAGTGGTAACTAAAAAAAGTTCCCTGAAATAATCCTCCCCTGCAGCCAGCGGAACCACTGCAGCCATGCTGAGCTACACGGCTGCCTGTGAAGAACAGCACAGCAAGTGAAGTTTTGAGTGATTTTCAGATCCGGTGCGCTTTATGAATCAAAAATTCCTCCAGGAAGCCCACAAACAAGAATTTCCAAAGATTGGCTTTCAAAGGCAAATGATGTAGTACTACTGACAAGCTATCCCTTTCCCACATGTTCAGTTTGAAAGGAGATGTTTAGGAAATATTTTTCTGTTTCAGATCTACTCTTTTGAGAGTAAATTTTCATCCAGTGGTCATTGTGTCTCCAAATGGATTGTGCATTAAAGACCACTAAAACAAAGCTTCTGATTTTGATTTATTCCTCTTTAGTTAACACGAAAAACATTGGAATTGTTTGGCACAAATTGCAACAGAATACCAAAGAATTAAATATGAAGGAACAGAGATCCCAGTCCTTTAATACAAACACAGAAAATAAATTAAAACACTGCTGACCAACAGGTAAATTTTTTTTTTCTGATATGAAATACATGTTGCTGAGAAGTCAGAAGAAAATTACAGGCTGAAAAAACCCTGAAAATTAAACTAAAAATATAAAAGTAGAATTTTTTCTTTCTTTTTTTTTCTTTTTTTTTTCTTTTTTTTTTTTTTTTTTCCATTTAAAAATATTTAAACCAAGAAGGTATTTTGGAAATAACAAAGTAAGTTCTGATTTTTTTTTTCTTAAAGCACCCTAGCATGTGATTTACTCATTTTCAGTGATGTGCCTTCTTCACGTTACCAATGCACCGAGTAATATACAAGACACAGTTTTATAGAAGTAGTAGGATTTTGTTTGTATAATTTTACCATATTTTTGTATATTTACATACAAAAATAGCAAATTATCACTGAGCCTTAATAAGATGTTGCTTGGTTTATTTTTAAAACCTGTTTTAAATGGATTTTTCCTACCATCAGGACTTCTCCTGTAATTTCATGATGAAAAAGGGAGGACAAAGAAAGTTACTGCCCTTTCCCTTTATGCTCTCAGTCCTTTAAAAAACTTTAACTGGAAGTCACTTGATATTATTCTCATTACACTTCTCTTGAGTCCATTCCATTTAGTGGAAGGATGTTGCTTGACCAATCTTATCACTAGGACTTGTAAAACCAGGTTCTTGTACCAGAACTATTTTTGGTCAAGTTATTGGTAATCACCTAACAGCCCACAGTACTAATCTCAGAACATTTGATTAACGTACAGTCAGCAGATAACTTTGATGAATACCTTGTAAAGACAGGACTCAGAGTTCTCTTCTAAAGATTTCTTTAGCTTATGTTATTTCATTAAACCTTCTCTGATTTACTTTTCTCACCTGAAGCACTCTTTTATGCTGCAGTTCAGTGTTGACATACAGATCACAAACAGCAGAATTTCCATTTGCTGAATTCAGTTGAATACTATAGTTGACTAGTAATTAATTGTGTACTGGACCATGCCCAAAAATTCTTGCAGAACAGTAAGTTAATAAATGTAACTCACTTTTTGTATTCAAAGTAGTGTTCAGCAATTTGTTCATCCCAGACAATTTTTGGTTTGTGCTCCTTCAAGGTTTCAATGTACCTACAAATTAAAAACATAGATATGGAATTAACTTTTCTAAAAAAGCAGTTGTAAAATTACATTGCAGAAATTTCTGAAAAAAAGCAGTTTTACCATGTTTAGCTGTTGAATACCATATCAAAAATATCTTCTTGCTGACAACTGATTTCCTCAGCCACTTTAAAATTTGCCATGTTAGCATTTTTAGGCTTTTTTTTTTTTTACACAATGAATTAATTAACATTCATCAACTGACAAATCCATAAAGGCATTTGAAGGGAGTGCTTCAGTATTTCTACAATCTAACTCCTATATGCCGAAACAGAGGAACTGAAGTCATCCCTAGGCTGTACTTAATTGTGTCCATCGCTAATCAATGCGATTCTTAATTATACGCCACCAATATTTGATCAGAAAAGTTTTTCTATAAAAGGGGTTTAGGCAATCTTCTAAAAGTGAAATTTGAAAAGAGTTGTTCTCAAGAAAAAGTTACTGCTAAATAATTCTGCATATGAATTTTCTCCACCACTAGCTTCTTGGCCTCATTCTCTTGCATGGACATTTTGAATGTGGGATGACTTACCTCAAACCTACTTGCCACAAAGTGAGGACAGAATACTACTTGTACCCCAAAAAACCGTGTAGGGAACTGGTGTGGAATAGTTAATGTGCTGTAAATTCATGTTCTTGGTTAGCTCACTATCCTTTCACTGCAGAGACAGTGTCTCCTTGTGTTTGCATTTCTGACTGTACAACAGAAAAAAAGCTGCTTTGCTGCCTCATGTAGGAAGACCAGAAGATGGCAAGCTACTGGCAATGACAGAGGCCACATGGGTGTCAGAGAAATAAGAGAACTCTTTATCACATGTCTCTGTATCTTCTGCATCTTTGGCCAGCAGGAAGGCTGAACTTAACTCTGCTGAAAACCTTCCTGGCTAAACATTAGGGGATTTCTCTGGCCACAGGGCAAGCACTATCAGTTTCTTTTTTTCCTTGGGGATTGTACTGAGAATTTTAATTCAAAGTCCCATTATCAGTACTCTATCATGATTATATAAAGCTACCACAGGCACACACATAAGGTAGCATTAAAATTATTTTTCTGCTTTTGCAAAATCTATCAAAACCATCTCTTCCACAATATGTCTCATTCTTGCAATAAATTCTCTGCTCGTGACAGGATATGCATGGAGAAATTTGCCTTCAGATTATCTTATTTTTAAATAAGAAATTTCCATCTCCTATGCAAAAGATGTTATAACTGATTTCCACCAGCCACTATCCCGACTCCATCAGTGCTGAAATTCCACCTCACAATATAGTTCCCAAAAAAGAGAAAATGTTTGTATTTCTTAGTTTGAAACGGTTTATTTTCTCCTTTGGTATTAGTCTAAATGCACTTACAACATTCAGCATTGCAGGGAATATCTTCTCTCTTTTGCTGTGCAAAGAGATCTAGTTTTGTATACTTAAAATTTAAGGATAGCATTTAACACTTTGCCCCATTCCAGAATGGCAACTTCAGTAATGACAGGAGACAAGATTCATGTAGAACAGGGACAAAGATGTTACAGCTCAGAAAACAAGAATTACCAGCCAAGACATCCTGGCACGCAGTTCTGAATGTATGATTTTAGATGAAAAATCCTAATTTTGCTTGCTAAAAATCCCAAAACAATTAAAGTGTTCAATATACATATGAACAAGCTTTAAAATTAGAAATGCAACTTGAAGCAATTATTATAGCATTTTATATATAAGGTATATTATTATTTTAAAGCTGTTCAGGCATGGAGTGTATTTAATGAAAACTCATCTTCACCAGGCACACAAAATTTATTTCCCTTTCTCCTGCCTCTAGGCATTTATCACCACGGTACATAACAGCAAAAATGAACAACTTTATCTTCAAATCACGTACACAATGACGACTAGTTCCAATCTTGAGTTGGGGGAAAAAAAAAAATGAGGTCCGAAATTGTCACTACTATCCATTAATTTTGGGGGACCTATTTGAAATGTATTTACATGGTTTTCACATTGTCTCTGGTAAGGACAACAAAAACTCAAAGTAGAACATTCAAAACAATAAGCTCCCATTTACTTCAATTGCAATTGCGTACTCAATGCTTCTGAAAGTCGAGTTTTATGTTTTTCAACCAGATAACAAGTTTGCTGTGAAGAGTTTGGAAGAGGTGCAGCAACACATCAGAGCTGTTTCACATAGGCTTTCTATTGCCCTAATCTGGGATCAATCCATTCCCTTCCTGTAGTCATCTGCCCCAGTCACTATTCATTTTCTTGCAGTAAAACATACAGGGGCTTTACAGGCAACATCTCCCAGATATGCCACATTTCCTATTTTCTCTGAGCTATCTTGCTACGTGCATCAGAAACAGAAGGGTTCCTGTGTAAAACTGTAGCACCTGTAACACAACAAACTTGTTGTGTTGACTCAACACAATACATTAGCTTGACTCAAACTAACGCTTATCCAGACATTCTTAACATATTATCTCCTAGCCTAGACAGTACTTCACTCAACAAATACTTGATACGCAGTTATTAAAAAATATATATAAAATTGAGAAGAGAAATTTTCCATCACACTGAACCAGACAAGCATGGGATACCACTATGCCTGGGGTACAAGAGATCCAGATTCATTTCCAGGTTCTCAAAGAGGAAAAGGGATGGGCAAGGAGCTCATCACAGCCAGCCTTCCTTCTTCTTTCCACCTTTCACCTCACTTGTCTCGTTTCAGCTCATGCTTATTGCTATTTTTCTCTCCTCTCTTTCTAATTTATCCCTCTTTCTAGTGCCATTGTCCCAGTTCACATCTGCTTTTATACTCCTATCCAGAGTAATTTATTTGCTTCTTCATCTGTCAGCTCCTAACTTACTAGCTTTCTTTTTTTAACAAGCTGTCTCAGCACTTAAGAGTATGATAAACACTGAAAACTCAGCTTCGCTGCCTTCCAATAGATATTTCCTGGGAAGTTTGTGACCATTTGCAGAGAAGATCATGCTGTATCTCTGGTCCTAGCCTGAAAGGAGGTCAGCACAATGAAGACAGGAGTGTTGATGCTAGTCTCTATCTAATGAAGCACCAATGCAGCATGCACAAATGATAAATCAGCATGGATTATCAGCAATAGTAAAAAAATGCAGATGTCACCTGCACGTCCATCTTGCAAATACTTGTTCTCAAACAGAACTGCCATTCTGGTTCATTTAAATAAGTCTTGGTTTAACTTACCCAAAGCAACATTTTTATTCTCCAAAACATTCCTTCTTGATAACAGCTAAGCAGCTAAAGTACAAATTCTGCTGTCACAACTGGGTTTTGAAAGTTTAAAAGTTACGATGTAGTAAAAATATGGCTACAGAACACAAATGTGTCTGAAAATTATTTTAAGTCTGCTGGCCACCTTTCATACAAGACTTCAAATCTACAGTGTTTTACTGCAATTTACTTTTATAACTCTGTCAAAAAGGACGCTCCTTGGTCTACAGACACTGACTGTTACTCTTACGACTCTGATACTCCTGGCTACAAACCCACTGGGCAGGGTTGGACTGAAATAAGCACTCCCTTCCACAAAGTAAATGAGAACCCAAAATGTACATATGATGGAGTACCTGTAAAGTCAGTCCTGCCAAAGATGTGTACCTAGGAATAACACTAATATGGCTACGCCTACACACTATTGCACTTTGCTGCACATTCAACTAATAAATAAAGGATCCAGAAGAAAGGTTCTCAGGATTTATGGCTGATGTTTCTTTTCTAAGATACTTTTTTTCCAAACCATGAAAAATTATATGGAAGTGTAAAATGCTAGGGTAAAACCCACAAACTATAGGCTCCCTGAAGAAGGTATTCATCTTCATGGATAGGGCTTTTTTACCAAGAATATAAAGAGACAATCTCTAGTGAATCTTTTGCAACAAGAATATACATTCTAGGAAAATATGTAGCTTCATATATAATTTTTGGGCTACAGTTTATTTTTGAAGGTTAACTTTTTCAATCCTCTGGTGCTTTGCTTTACTAGTCCTGAGTCACTCTTCAACAGAAAAGCTTTATTGAAAAGGAAACTGCTACTGAGCATACATCCCATTTTGATGTTCTTTCCTAACACTACATTTTCTCCTCAGTTCTCACATGAACAAAACTCTGACTAGAAGCAACAGGTCAGAAGGAAGGATAATTTGCTCTTGCTGCTGCGAACTAAGCTTATCTTCCACTATAGCAAACTTGAGTGATTCAGTCAAAGGATAAGAAATACTATTCAGGTCGAAAATCTACACCACACATTGTCTTTTCAGTCTGCTTCAATCACAATAAACTTAACTTAGTTATTAAACCCTGAACCTACCAGGAATTTTATCTCCATAACTGTGACCATCATCAGTGCCTACACATGGCAACAGATGTTTGAGACTCAACTAGATAGGGTAAATCTTCCCCCTTTTCAGGAAGCTGTATCTCTTAATAACAAGAAGAGAAATCACATAAAAAGGCCATATTCTAAAGCTCAGGAGTTTAGTTTTCTGATGCAAAACAAATATACAGGAAATACCTCCAAAACAGTTTTCACAGTAGTACTCCTAAGGAAATTCCCTGTCTTGGTACATTTGACCAGTGAAAATCATAGCTACTCCTACCATACTAAGGTTGCTTCCACTGTAATCCAGGATAAGAATCACCTCAACACCAAAGAATTTAGCATATGAATTTTCACTGGATAATAAATAAATAATCGTGCTGTCAAAATTAAATATACATAATGTATAAGTTACATAACAAGCATCTACTATGTGGAAGAGAAGAAGCTCAGTCACAGAAACGTTATCCTTATAGAATTCTGAAATACTTAAACATGCTGCCAGGCGTCTAAGAGAATGACTATGTCTAAAAGAGAATTGAAAACATGCATTGTTGATAGCCAGTAGGTGATTCTTTCCTCAGTCAGGGTCAAACCACCACACTGACATTACTGCACCTCAAGGTCCATCCTTTGTAGAAGAAACACAGGTCCTAATAAATTCTTATAAGACGATACATCATCATGTAACAGTAGAAGCATTAGTCTTTCATAAATCACATAGCATAAAAGCTTCAAATCTGCTCCAGCTTCCCCAATAATCTGGTTACTTAGAATCTGAGACCAGACATAGTCTCTCTGCTTAAAACAACTTTTCAATGTGATGAAAACTAATGCTTGTTTATGCCTACAGGCTTGTTTCAAGAATCAGCAGGTTCATCCTAAAAAAAAATCTTTGAAAATGTAACTGCTGGTTTAAGGGTACATTTTCTGAAATGCTTAAGTAACACTCAATTGAGGTTGAAGCATTTTCAAATACATTACTCTAAGTACAATGTACTGATGCAATTGCCAAGCCACTCTACATGACATTTAAAAAGTCATGGCAGTCAGGTGAAGTCCCTGAAAAAAGGGAAACAGAAACATTGCACCCATTGTTAAAAAGGGTAGAAAGGAGGGGCCTGGGAACTACTGACCTGTCAGCCTCACCTCTGTGCCTGGGAAGATCATGGAACAGATCCTCCTAGAAGCTGTGTTAAGGCACATGGAGAACAGGCAGGTGATTCAAGACAGCCAGCATGGCTTCACCAAGGACAAGTCCTGCCTGACCAACCTCGTGGCCTTCTCTGATGGAGCGACTAGATCAGTAGACAAGGGAAGAGCTATGGATATAATTTATCTGGACTTCTGTAAGGCCTTTGACATGGTCCCCCACAACATCCTTCTCTTGAAATTGAAGAGAGAGGGATTTGATGAGTGAACTGTTTAGTGGATGAGGAATTGGTTGGATGGTTGCATCCAGAGGGTAGTGGTCAACCGCTCAATGTCCAGATTGAGAGCAGTGAAAAGTGGTGTCCCTCAGGGTTCCAGTATTGGGCCCAGTACTGTTTAATATCTTCATCAATGACATAGACAGTGGGATCAAGTGTACCCGCAGCAAGTTTGTGGACAACAAGCTGAGCGGTGTGGTTGACATGCCTGAGGGCCAGGAGGCCATCCAGCAGGACCTGAACAAGCCCAAGAAGTGGGCCCGTGTGAACCCTAGGAGGTCCAACAAGGCCAAGTGCAGGATCTGGATCAGGGCAATCCCCAGTATCAATAGAGGTTTGGGGAAGAAGGGATTGAGAGCAGCCCTGCTGAGAAGGACTTGGGGGTACTGGTGGGTACCCCCAAAAGCTGGACATGACCCAGCAACATGTGCTTGCAGCCCAGAAGGGCAGTCGTATCCTGGGCTGCATGAAAAGAAGTGTAGTCAAGGGAGGTGATTCTGCCTCTCTGGTGAGACCCCACCTGGAGTACTGCATCCAGCTCTGGAGTCCTCAGCACAGGAAAGCCATGGACGTGTTGGAGCAAGTCCAGAGGAAGGCCACAAAAATGGTCAGAGGGAGGAACACCTCTCCTCTGAGGGAAGGCTGTAAGAGTTGGGGTTGTTCGGCCTGGAGAAGGCTCCAGGGAGACCTTATCGCAGCCTTTCAGTACTTGAAGGGGTCTTATAAGAAAGATGGGGACAGACTTTTTAGTAGGGCCTGTAGTGATAGGATAAGGGGTAATGGTTTTAAATTAAAAGAAGGTAGATTTAGACCAGATAGAACGAAGAAATTTTTTATGCTAAGGGTGGTGAAACACTGGAAGAGGTTAGTCAGAGAGGTGGTAGATGTGCTATCCCTGGAAACATTCAAGGTCAGGTTGGACGTGGCTTTGAGCAACCTGCTGTAGTTGAAGATGTCCCTGCTAGTGACCTTTAAAGGTCCCTTCCAATCCAAACTGTTCTATGATTCTACAATACAGTTCTCCATTCTTTCAAGAACTGACTAATAGGCAATGCATATGAAAAAATAAGGCTGTGTGTCTTGGCATATAAGGCTCAACAAAGTTCAGATATACTCATATATCTACTGTTCTGCTTCAGCTCTAAATAACAAAACCTAAAACATTGCTATTTCTCTTGCATGCGAGGTTAGGTTTGTTGGGTTTTTTTTACATGCATCATATAAGCTTTCCAGACTTTCTTCTTGTTCAAAATATACAAATCAACTATATTCATGCAATGCTACACAGATTAGCTATGAAAACTGTGCTATACTGGATTTGGTGCCTGATCAGATTTTGATTATCTTAATCCTGTGTATAGGAGATGAAATTTGATCCGCTCCAGCTATGAAATAGAAGGTTGAGTGCACAGTCACCTACTTTGATATTAATTGTTCTGTGCCTACTTCATTAGAACAGGTAGATATAAAAAAAATTACATTTCTTTTCCATCCTTGCCTAAAAGATCAGATGATCTTAATGCCAGTGAACATCACTACTAACACTTCCAGTTGCTTCTTGCATCTGTCTTCAACCACTCCTGAATTAAAGTCATCCCAATACAAACACAAGGTCGATATCAATGTCACCCATAAGATTTAACAGCCACAAAAGGCAGCAGGAACATCTTTTCCTCACCCTGTCAGGAGAGGAGCATCACAGTTCTTCCAAGCTCCTCACCTCAGCCTTGTCTGACCTGGGTCTGAGGTAAAGGAGGACAACCATTGTGGTTGCTGGGAGGCCTGTGCAAGGTAGGTGCTCAAGCGCACTATTTCCACAGGGTTTCTAAGAGGCCTGGGCTAAGACAGATGGGCTGGGGCCAAGCCCCATGAAGGGCATGGTTATGGAAAGGTTGCATTTGGTAGCAAAGGAGAATGCAAGGGAACATATGTTGTGTGCAAGCAGCTGAAGGCACCAAGGATTGGAGAACGATGCTCCCAGATGACCTTCTCAGGTCAGGCAGAGCACAAAACCTGCAGGTTGCAGGACTTTGGGTATCTAAAATTAAACAAGGTCAGCAACATCCTTGGGGGAGAAATGCTGGCTCTGTTCTCTCTCCAGAAATAGGAGAAATAGTTTAGGCTAGACAGAAGCAGTATTGACTGCAAGGAACCAAAACTTCAGGTGATGAACAGAAGTAACTACAGTAGGAGATTGTAGCCTCAGAAAGCTGACTGCTACTTGGATTCCATCTGCTTCACAAAATGCTGAGAATGAGACACAGAAATAGATCTCTACTTCCAAGTAGCCTCAGAAGAGTGTTCAGATTCCTTAGCGGACAATCATGTCAGGCCTACAATGTCCACTACCAGTATCTCTGCCTGCTTCTCCCTAGCCACATGACCAATGGGTTTTCAGTAAAACATGACCTGTGAAAGCAAAGTTGATACAAAATGCTACACCTAACAGTGTTGAACAGCCCTCTCCCTTGGAAGTAGTGGGAATATCCACATCCTTCAAATCTCTTTAAGTCAGACTCTGCTACAGTGGCCCTGCATTTTGGTGTATAGACATTAATTCTTAAACTACAGGAAAAACAGTCCAAGAAGCAAAGAGGCAGCACTCACCACTATCTTGTGCAGCTCTGCTGCAGATCCTTGAGATCCCAAGCGTCCTGCTGAATGCATCAAATCAAATGCCTTTGACAATGGTCTTAACGTTGACACAACAAACAAATTCATGGTATTATCTCCTCCACCTGGGACACTGGCATACTCCCAGCTATTAGAGCCCTAGGATTGTAATTTTAAGTGCTGCTATGACAAACAAGGACAAAATATTCACTACTTAATTATGCCTATTTCTGTTCACTTGAAAAATACATAGTAAAATGCTTTCAAAATGCAGGAATTCAAATTAAAATAGTGGTAGCTAAGTAATTCCTTACAAAAAAAAATTTGATTCCATAAAAGCAACTGTGATAAACTATCTCAAAGCAGCTATGAAATTACAGAGTTGTGCAAGTTTTGTGTATCTTACTGCGCTGCTCTAGTTTCCTGATAAATGTTACCCGTGGTCTCCTAGAACTAGTTCCTTCAAAAACTATTTCAGTTCCTAAATGAAAGCATATTGTAGTATTATCTGACATTTAGAGGCAGCAAAGACCAAAACCCAGCAAATTTTGTTATTACAATTTAGCTTAATCTGCCAAATTCTCATTGCTCAGAAATCTGACTAAAATAGGACTTCCAGGTTATCACACACATAGTTTTTGAAAATTTTGTTTGTTTTGGAAGCCCTTAAAAATGGCTTCCAAAATTTTGTTCCAATTTTTACTGAAATTACCTGGCATGTCAATTAAATTTTGGTATTTCAACCTAGCTCTCACAAAGCAGAAAAACATTTCAAAGCTACTCCATGTCTATTAATTATCATCTGTCCTGTCTCGAGTTCAACGTCTGAAGACCAGAACACCAAACATTTTCTATAAGATAAAAGAAACACAGTTCAAGGATAGTTTTTTGGCATGAAGTACTTACAGATAGGCAGTAAGAAATTTAAATGAACTATCTGCTGCAATAGAGCAGATAGTTTCACCTTCATATGAAAGAAGTCATAAATTCAATCCCTGACTGGGAGGATTATAACTAAAGAAGGTGAGTACACTAAAGGAAAATCTATGGCAGATCAGTAAACTCTACAAACCTCCAGTGTCCTATGAAGTTATGAACTACTTAATCTTTTCCATCTTTTGGGGCCAAGTTAAGTGAAGAACGAAGAACATTTCTGCTGACTTTCAAATTCATTTTTCATACTTGGCAGATGGATTTTTCTCCTCTCAATTGACCATGTTTTAGTCACAGTTATACAGATTTATTCTGGATCTACAGCAATAGAACAAGAACAAGACTTTCAGCTTTGTTTTTTGAAAAGATAAGAGTGATGACAAATTCATGCAAATGACTATTAATCTCTCATAAATAATGCAAACCTTCAAGGTTTAGTACTTTTTTAACATGCCTTAGAATAATCTAGATGGCATATAATTCCTCCATTTTTGTTATGACTTGAATTGAAGATGGGCTATTAAGTAATAAACTATATTTTATCCAATGAGAATGGATTTATGCCCTTTCAAGAAACTATCTTCATCTGGGCAGTTAAGTAAATACTTGAGAACGTGGATTTTAAATCTCTTGATATTTAGTTAAACTAATACATATTCATGTGGTAGTGTTCAGTTTTAAAGAAACGTCTGGCAATTTTAATCATGAAAAACAGCAGAACATCTGTATCTTTGCTGTAACTGATAAATATTTGTATATTTTTATCTGCTTAGTTTCTGCTGAACAAACATATCTGAGCTGGCTGCTAAAATTTGTTAAGGTTAAGACTAGATTTTAAAGCAAAAAAACAATATGCATATATTTATTAAAAATGGCTTCCAAAAGAACTGTTACTTAAATCAAATGGCAATACTTGAAGTGCAAATCAAGGGACAAAATGATGGCCGCTACATTTTTTTCCCTTTAAATTGACTGGAAATTTCAAAATGGAATACTATTTTACTTCTAACAGGTAGGTATGTGCATTTTTTAAAATCTTTAAATAAAAAAGCACTGCTTTTCATATTAACCGTAACTACAGCCCTCTACCAGTTATACAGCACTCTGTCAACAAAGTATCTTTGTTTTGTTGAAGAAATTGTTGATTCAAAGGAACAGTGTAAAGGGGAATTATACTCACAGCATATGCAGGATCTGTGTACATTCTACAATTTTGTTAACATCTGGGGAAGTTAGAAAATAGATCCTGTTGCTGTGTTGGAATGATAGAAGTTTGCCTTTCGCAATTATTTGAGCAAATTCAGACAGTAAGTGTTCACAATTTTTTGTAGTACACTATCAAAGGTAAAACAGTAGAGCATTTATGTATCTAAAGTGATTCCATATGCAAACATGTTAAATTGCAATAACACTTTCAAATACTATCACTTTGCATTCCCTACACAAGTCATCCAACACACGGAGTAATCACCAGTACAACTATGTAATTATTAAAAGAATAATGTCCTTTCAACACTTACTAAATGTAAATCTAAACTAGTTAAACATTAACAAACTCTATGATATGCACGTATCAGAAGGTGAATCCAGAAAGCCCAAAGCAAAGTTAAAGAGCAGAAATCCACAAGCCATCAATTACTAAAAGCATTGTGGAAGAGAGACTGATGGAATATGAAATAAAGAAACAATGTCTTTTTTTGTCGTTGTTTTGGTGGGATTTTTTGTTTGGTTGGTTGGGTTTTTTTTTGTAGTTTGTTTTTTTTTTTTAAAGTACAATTTAGAAACAACTGCTGGGAAAAAAACATTATCATTCTCCTTTTTATCCTGATTTCATCAGAGAATATTACTTTTTTGCAAAGACTCAAGAAAAGCATTTGCTTGTTTTAATCAAAAGAATGGATTCCATTCAATTAAGTCTGGCAAAATACTGAATAGGTTCATTGTCACAATTGAGTCAACTTTTCTATCTTAAGATAAGCCTGAGGGGAGTAGTAAAGCTTTACCTCTCATTGCAAAGAGCCATTTCAAAGCCATATGGCAGAGGTGCCACCTGGGAATAGTTCCCTGTGCCCCACGTACCTAATTATCACAAGCCTCTGCTACAGTAGTATGCACAGAGATGAGGTATGAATGACCTTGTTAAGTAAAGAAAACATAAGAAGAGGATGATAGTGAAGCTAGAAGAGAAACAGATGGGACTGTCAACTGTATAATGCAAAGCCCTACAATGCAAGAACATAAATAACATGGAGAATAGTGCTTGGATTAGATGAAAAAGTTCCAACTGCAGTCACTGAAAGATTTACTGAGCTATTCGGGATTGGAAGGCCTTTGCTGGGTATTATTTTAATTATGTTTACTTTCACAAAAGGTGGGGGACTGTAATCTGTTCCTCTTAATATTCCATTGCAGCTATTGCAATAAGCCTCAATTCTGCTTTATGCACATTGTAGTCTACTACACAGCTATTGCATCACTTCAGAAACTCTTCTATTCCAGCCCCTCCCTCCCTTCACGATGGCAGTTTTCTCTTTAAACTCATTATTGCCGGACAACAGATTCTCTACTCGGCATCAAAAAATGGTTAGTGAATCAAATCCAGAAATTCTGAAGAGAAATAAAAAATACATCTACAGACAATGAAAAAAATGCAGGTTCTTGACTTTTCAGTAATCTCTGATTCCATAACTGGTTGAACTAGTTATTCTAACTGATCTTGGCACTTGCTGACTTGAATTCCCAGATATCATGTTGTGAGAAATCTTTTTTCCCCACAAAGCTCTACATTTGTGGATTATGATGATTGCTGTCTTTGATCAAATGCTCAGAAAGTTTCAATGAAGAGGACCAAACTAGGAGGAAAAACAAAAGAACGTGCAGCAACTGACAGCCCAAATACAGAGAAACACACTGAAAAGGCTAAAACAGATTTTATTGGGCCATTTGTATATGTGGATATCACATCAGGGACATTCTAAATATGTCATACATGTTATAGATTTGTTTAGCTGAAAAGAGACAAAGGGAAAAAAAAAACGGAAGAGTAGGGCCAAGAGATAATTTTTATCCAGTAATGTTTCTGAGCAAGCAACAGCAATTCAAATATGCTGGATAC
>VXAK01020768.1:3539-20172 GCA_013399435.1 Arenaria interpres
CTCAATCTCCCCTCTTTTGGTTTAAAACCCTTCCCCCTCATCCTATGGCTCCCCTCCCTGATCAAGAGTCCCTCCCCATCTCTCCTGTAGCCGCTTTAGGTACTGAAGGGCTGCTCATAGCAGCCGACAATAGTTTCCCCAACAATTCTGCAAACAAGCAGGAATCCACAAGACTTGTGTGGACCAGCCAGGCTAAACCAGTGCCATCCCTCAAGCTAGAGCAGATGGCAGGCCAAGGACTTTGGAAGCCTACAATATCAGAGGAGGCATGTCAGCAAGAATACAGTGCAGGAAAGGCACATTGTCCTTACAACAATCCTTCTCCCAGAGGAGGCTGCTAACCTGAGTGTTGCAGATTTACGTAATAAAGCCAAGGAGGTAACAGAGGCCCCGTTTGTGACTGTGACCAACCCAATAATCATGCCAGCCAGTTTTGCACATTCATTTGTTCCATTGTCCTTTCAAAGAATGATGGCTATTTGTAAGACCTGCAGAAACCCCGTGCTTTTAGATGAAGCTGTGAGCAAGCAATGAAAGAAATGCACCCAAACAGCTCTGACTTCAGACACGTGGGGTTGTCCATGTCCTCCTCAAATATGCACAGCCAGATTTCTCCTGATGATTGGAGAGGTAACCACATACCGGTGCTGGAGAAGACAGCTGCTTACAGACATGTCACAAAGACATCCAGGATTTAAGTTCTTCTGGGAACCCATCCAAAAGCTTTCAAAGGATATCTGAGGATCGTTTATACACTCGGAGAAAAAGGGCCAAAGCCTGATTATTCAAAATAATCAAGCCAGACAGGCAAATGAGTGATTGCACCTCAGAGGATGCACACATCTGTTCTTCCTTCCCTGGCTAAATCGTGGGCTCATCTTTCTACACTATGACTATTTGTAACAAAGTAATGCATTTTGCCTACGAGAACTTGGCTCTGTTTCATCAACATGGGCTAGGTCAAAACCTCTCCGTAGGACAACGCTGGCCCAGGTGGCCCAGAGAGGTGGTAGATGCCCCATTCCTGGAAACATTTATGGTCAGGCTGGACAGGGCTCTGAGCAACCTAATCTAGCTGAAGATGTCCCTGTTCATTGCAGGTGGGTTGGACTAGATGACCTTTAAAGGTCACTTCCAACCCAAACCATTCTGTGATTCTATGATAAAGTGACCTGCAGTCTACTCCTTGAAAGCTTACCTGTGGATGTCCTTAGTCACCCAGCTCCCGAACAGAAAGAGAAACTTCCTTGCCCCTCTTACTGCTGGAATCTACAACATGAGCAATCTAGGACCATGTATTTTTAACTCTTTACGTACTTAAGGGTGTGCTGCAAATGGTTTTCAAATACGTCAAGATAAGCCCACACTTGACCCCATGGAATGTGTAAACGCCAGAGAGAGGTTGCCTTTAGGGACTGCAGAACCTCTGTAGTTAACCTAGCTAAGGTCTCCAAGGCTGTCATGTGAGAAGTAGAGATTTATGAGAAACCTGCCCGCCCCACATGCCAAGAAGTGCCATTAACTGCTCGTTCCATTCATCACATCTACTCCTAACCAGCACATTCCCCTCCCCACCTGATTTGCCTGATTCCCAGCTTTAGACTACCAGTATTTTATTTACCATGCAGTATGACCAAATTTCATCTCACTTATGCCCTGGCTCCATCCTATTGTGATTTAAGACCATCTCTTTACAAAAGGGACCATGTCCAAAGGTCACTACCTATAAAGAGGGTTCAAGATCAGAAAGGAGAGAAGTGACTGTGTGGAAACGTCCACCTCATGGAAAGGCCATTCTCCTCTCATCCCCCATGATCTTCTCCAGCACTGTATCATTGTCTTTTCCCAGCCCCAAGCTGCATCTCTTCTTCACTTGACTTTTCCACCATGCCTCGTCAGCTTCCCCCACTTTGCGACCTCTGGATCAAGCAACTTCCCTCCTCTGGTGCAACTTCACTGTCTAATCTTGCTTGGGCAGGAGCACTGAGCTTTCAACAAGGTCCTACTGGTGAGTCAACAGCCACTTGCACACAGGATTGTGAGCAGGGAGTATTAAGTGATGTAAATTGATGTATTGTTTGCTTCAACCCCGCGTGTGGTGAGAACTGATAAGAACAATGCACTCCCCATAACACTTCTCCTCCACGCTATCAGCCTCTGATCTTAATCCCAGGAGTCAATGTCATAATCCATCACTATTAATGAGTGTGAGCTCCCCTGGGCAGGGGCCTTATCTCACCTGGCATCTGAAGGGCTGTATGAGGTTATGGCAATAGTACAATTAAGTAAAGGTTACGTTGGTCTGAAAGTGGTAGCTCTGGCTCTTTAGAAACACTTCTATGTTATCAGAGACCAGAGGAAGCAAAAGCAAGTGCTTTTATATGCTACAACTCACATGCTTCTTGCTGGAAATTCAATCACTGGGACCTTCCAACCCAGCAGATCCCAGTACCAACAGCACAGAAAGAGAAACTGCCGGCTTTGGTCACCTGCCAGCACAGACACAGGGAAGTTTGATGGCAGGGCTGAGAATGCTGGAAACGTGCTCAAGAAAGTTTGCCATTCATTGCTACTAAATATTCCATTTACAACCAGAAATGTTTCCTGAGGTGGAGGTAAAAAGCGAACACACAGGCAGTGATACTTTATCAGTATGTCTTACTTCACCCTGTTGCCTGCATCGACTGAAATATCACACCCATTGAGCACACTGAAGTCTAGAAGAACAACCCCAAATAAGATAGAACAGCAACATGATCCCATCCTCAACCTGCCTTCTGGGGAATCTCTGCAACAGACAGCAGAAATTATTCCTTCTCCGGGCTCTTCCAGCGGCAGGTCACTCCATCAAGGCAAGGAAAGTTGCTGCCTTTTCATCTCACCTAGTTCCTGTCCCAGCTAGAAAGGAGCTGATCTTGCACTGACAGGCTCTGCCAAGAATTCAAGTAAAGATCTTGTCTTTCAATAGCACCTACACTGCCTGCCCTTCATAGAATCATAGAATTGTCCAGGTTAGAAGGGACCTTTCAGATCATCGAGTCCAACCATCAACACAACACTGACAAAACCACCACCAGACCATGTCCCTCACCACCACGTCTGGCCGGCTTTTAAATACCTCCAGGAATGGTGACTCCACCACTGCCCTGGGCAGCCTCTTCCAAGGATTGACAACTCTTTTAGTGAAGAATTTTTTCCTAATATTCCTTCCTAAACCTCCCCTGGTGCAACTTGAGGCCGTTTCCTCTTGTCCTATCATCTGTTCCTTGGGAGAAGAGACCGATCCCCCCTGGCTACACCTTCCTTTCAGGGAGTTGTAGAGAACAAGAAGGTCTCTCCTCAGCCTCCTTTTCTCTAGGCTGAACACCCCCAGTTTCCTCAGCCAGGCCATACAGGTCATGAGCTACCTACTAAAATTTGCAGCAATCCCCTTAAAGGCAAAAGTGTCCCTAATGCCCTCAAAACACACTTGCCTCAAGTGCCTAGGTCAAATCCAAGTTTTGGAATCCAGTTGAGAAGCAAGTGGATGAAAACAACCTGTTCTATTAGAAGTTACATACCAGGTCAGATCAGATAGTGCAGTGGTCTCCTCTGGCCATTCCACCCTCCATTGAAAGCCATCACTTCCAAATATGTTGGGCTTTATTTAAGAGCAAATATGATGGCAAGATATGCATACAGGATGAAAAACCTGTGGTTGATGCTTACAGGTGGGTGAGCTGAGGAGCTGTCAAAGCGCTTCTGGAGCTCTACAGCGGCAGATAATGCCAAGAGGAGAAATTCAGCTGAAGTTTGCCAGGGAGCAAGTGGAAATGGCTGAACAGTCCTGTCCTCAATCACATTACAGATGTGTGACAGCTTGGGGTACCAACGTTAAAAAATAAAACAAAACAAAAGCCAAACCCAAATCAACAATAACAACATCCCTGTTACATTGTGCAGTTGGATCAAGGAAACACAACAGAGTACCAGACATCAGGAAGGACAAAGGACAACAGATTGGTATGCTTCTCAGAGAAGATGTCACACTAAAATTCAGTCTGGAGAGGCTGAGTGCAGAGCGTGAGTAAAAACAAGAGGTACAGAGGTATTACCCAGAGGCACATCCTGGAGAGGTGCGTTTCTTTTCATTGCCACAGATTTAAGTCTAAATGCTTTTGGATCTGCTTTGAGTCTGCTATGTGAGGCAGCACAGAAGTGGTGGTGGCCAGAGGTCAGAGCATTCGCAGAATCACAACCACGGAATTGCTGGAAAGTTGGAAAGGACCTTCTAGAGATCATCTAGTCCAACTCCCCGGCCAAAGCAGGATTGCCTATAGCACATTACTCAGGACTGCATCCAGGCGGGTCTTGAAAATCTCCAGACACAGGGACTCCACAATTTCCCCGGGCAGCCTGTTCCAGGGCTCTGGCACCCTCACCGTAAATAAGTTCTTCCTCATATTAGAGTGGAACTTCCCATGTTCCAGCTTGTGCCCGTTGCCCCTTGTCCTGTCACTGGCAGTCACTGATCCAGCTCCATCCTCCCTCAAACCATCCTTTAGATATTTACAAGCATTCATCAGCCCCATTGCTTCACTGGCCAAGAGTCTTGTGTTAAAGGAAAGTTCAGGACCTGCTTCAGATATCATATGGACTAGTGGATATAACCAGCCCACACTGCTTCCCAAGCTGCAGCGTAAGGGAGAGCATCTCTCATGCCAGAGAAGGGCTGTGAAATCTACAGCTAAAGGAGCATAAACCTCTTCCATCACCCACTGCGCTCATTCAGCAGGGGAAGGCAGAGCACTTAAACCTCCACAGGCTCACTTTCAGTAGGAAGAGTGGGCATGGACTTCCTTTCTGGTGGTATTTCAAGTACCTGTAATCAGACACGCCATTTGGATTAGGCTAAAGGAAGGGTTTTGTGTCTTTGTTTTGCCAACTGGCTCACCCCCTTGCTCAGGCTAATCCCAGTGTCACAGAGAGACCAGACCTCCAGCGCTTATTGGGATGACAGGACGGGCAGGGTATGGGAGGACAGTCAGTGGCTGGTAAACTCACTTGGGCCTGAGGAGCTCAAACTTGCCATTACATTAAGCAAGTCCATATATATTCCTTGCAAGTCAAAGGTCTCTTTGGGCTGCCATTCTGCATGTCCACATCAGGTGTTTCAGGGCAAAGTCGTGATGAAATCAAGTCTATCTACACTGTTGATCAAGCTTGGAACCAAGCCTAGTGCTGAGGGAGATAACTCCACTGTAAAGCAGGTAATAAACACTGGCCCTATCCTGAGCATCCTAATGCACTACCATTGTCGTGGCCCCAGGCTCATTCTCTCAATGGCTTTGACCTACCTTGGTACGGGCAAAGTTGAGCACACCACATCTCTGCCTGTCCACAGGTGTCTTCTGGGTCACAGCAGAGGCTTTGTACAGGCAGCAGTAGGGACAGAAACACACAAGTCTGGGAGGTCAGACCTGTTCTTCATCTCCATACGTGGGTGTGACTGCAGAAGTCAATAGACAACAAGGTACTAGAGACTCTTCCTTTGTCTTCTTCCATCCGTGATGCTCTGCCCATAATCAGATGCAAGTTATGCTTTTCACACCATAATTGCCCACTAGGAGAAAATTGCTTTTAATTGCCTAAAAAAATGCATTTATTTTCTTCAGCTGATGTTCACCAGAGGCAAGAAATGCTCACCAGCACCGTGTCGCTGCTCCATCAATTTGCCACTGCAGCTCTGGTGATGGAGCAGCTCAAGACCTGACAGCAACAATATAGCAGGCAGGAGAGTTTCCCAGGTCGGAAGCATTTGTAAGGGGCTAAACAAACACTCCAGGGTAGGGACAGAACCTGTAGACTTTCCAATTGGATCAGCAGGAGCTTGACGCAGCAGTGACCATGTTCTGCAGCAGCGCTCAGTGCCAGGAAGCTGGATCAGTGTCACCTACAGGAATGGTGTCTCATTTAAACACCCTCCATCCCTCCACTTTCCTTGTGCTGTTGTTATGTTTTTTCTCCTCCAGCTGGGTGAGGATGAAAGGGACACACAAGGGAGATTGGAAGCTCACAGCAGCTGCTCAAGAAGCTCAGCCCAGCTCAGCTGGCAGAGACCAGGGAAAGGGAAAATTCCTCTGGCCTCCCAGCTTCACCTCCCAGCTACTTCCCAGACCACATCCCTTCAAGGAAGAGTGCCAGATTCGACAAAACACAAGGCTTTTGTGCCGAACATGTGCAGATTGGCACACTCAAAGGACTTGGGGCAGGACTTAGACATGCCACCGAAGCAGCTAAGTAGAAAAACTCAGAGCTGGTATTAAGACCCAAAGGGAAGGAGGGGGAACAACCAGCTCCTCTCTGGTCCTTGAGTAAGTGGGTGCATGACCAGCACAGGTACAGAAAAGCTCCTTGGGGAGGTCCTCAGTGACAAATGTGGGACCAGAAGGCATGGTCTCTGCTGTGCCCATCTCCAGCTGGGTGCACATCACCGCCACCACCCCAGGACCAGACGGATGCTCAGATCACAGCAGTTTAACATGGCGGTCAGTGGAGAAGCGTGAAGGTGGCATTGGAGCAGCTCCTGACAAGTCCAAAGGGCTCAGATAACAAGTTGCTGTCCGCCAACGCATGTGGTGCAAGGGTGATCGCTGAACAGAGGGCACATCCGCTCAGAAATTATTCTGGCATGCTTCTGGGTCGCCCTGCAAATTTCATCAACCATCCATCACAAAACGCTGTGGGAGTTAGGGGAGATGAACACTCTACAAGGGGTTAACCTGTACGAGGAGTCAGCCGACTAGGAAAGGTTAAAAGCAGCTGGGAAATTCTGCTGGCCCTGAATAACATTCACATTAACAAGGTACAGTCACTGACCATCTCAATCGGTCTATTTCAGCATCGTTCTCCCCTTCTTCTGTGCTTTCTCCATCAGATCGTGCCTTTAAATTGCAATCTATATGGTATGGTATGGTACGTAAGCCCTTACAGTGCCACTAACACACAGTTACTGTAGTCCAAGCAACACCCAGACACCACACTCCTCATCTTTCTTAGTGCCTCATGAGGCCACCACGTGGATTCAGGGCAGACAGAGGAGGCAAAGTCCAGGGAGCAAAGGCTGCTGTTGGCCTTCAAACCCCCAGGGCTGCTATTCACAGGATGAGACACAGCCATGAAGGTGGCGGAGACATGAGATGTTCCCCTTCAGCTGCCAAAGAGCACGCCACGAACTGGCCATACCATTGGCAGGGTCGGCAGATGTCTCCCTGTCCTTGGCTCAAAACATGTCACTGGCCTATATTCAGTCACTACTCACTTGAATTCACAGGTTCCTCCAGTTTTTATTTACAGATTCTTTTTATTTAAATGGGTTCATCCATTTTCTGAGTGGGAAAACCCACAAAGTCCCATTCTCTTCTCTTTCTCCAGATTCCATGCGTTTTCATAGCACAAGAAAGCACCAGGGACTGGGGAATCTCTGGGACCAGATCTGTGATTGTTGCTTCTGTACAAGAACTGAGGGAAGATACTAGTAAAGTAGCCTAAAAATCCTGTCATTATCCTCCCTGTCATTTTGTCCTTAAAAAAGATTTACCAAGAAGAAAAACAGAATTTGACGAATGTGGAAGCCATCCTGGTTTTGGTGTTGGACCAGAATCATATATCCTTAGAGAGATCTTAGATACTATGTAAACACAGAACTGGGGAAAAAAGGTCACAGATAACAAGGTCTGTGGATCACATACACCATGGATGGGTTTGTTTTTTTTTTTACAATATTTTCTGGCTCATTCAAGTAATTTGCAAACATTTTCAGCTGTATATTTTCAAATCTGCATTTACAAACACTAAAATGCTTCTTTGCAAACAGCTATCTCATGGTCTGAAAATAAAATCAGTTTAGAAATAAAATCTGAAGGATTCACACTTCGGTATTGATTTACCACATATTTGTCTAGAAGATGCTGGGGTAAAACATCAGAGAGGGAGAGGTTGATACCAAGTGTTAAGCACAGCTATTCTTTACATCAATCATTTATGCTTCACTGTAACACATGTTTTTAGCATGGATTGCACTTCAATCTTTTACTTCGATCCACCCGGTCCCACTGTGCCATGAGCGGTGAAATGCTTAAAGACAGTCACAACACCAAAATGTTTACACCACAAAGACATATCAGTATATGGAGGAAAATGGGGAAGGTACAAGAAGAAAAGGCACATAACACAGATGGGATAAGGATGCAGGTCTCATATTCACTGTTTCCCACCCCTCATACCCTCGGGTTTCTCTGCTGACAATGGCATGTGTTACTTTTCACAGCTATCAAGGACAGTTTGCAAAGTAGTGAGAGCACTGAGTCCTGGTCTTCCTGCTCTGTGCATAGGGACTGAGTAGCGCTCCAAGCCTTTAGTTGAAATAATACCACCCTCTGCTGATTAGCAACAGGTCTGAGACACCGTAAATAATCATAAAATGGTTTGGGTTGGAAGGAACCCTAAAGATCATTGAGATCTAATCCCCCTGCCATGGGCAGAGACACCTCCCAGTAGACCAGGTTGCTCAGTCGCTAGGTTCTCTTAGAGCCTCCTCCAGAAATCTGGGATAACAGAACTCCCTCCCTTCGCAGGCGCTCTAACTTTGCCTGGAAGAAAGAAAGGGTTCAGAGAGCAGTGAACAGGCTTAAAGCTACCGAATCTCCAAGTCCCTCCTCCGGGAGGTATTGTACAGCAAATCAAGAAGGGCACGCACCTGGGGAGTTTAAGGAGAAGAGGTGAGGAGCAATGGAGAGCCCTGGCATCGCTGCTGGGGGAAGGCGCTGGCTCCTGGCACAGCGAAACTGGCAGCAGCTGCTCAACAGCAGCGTCTTATCCTGGCTCTGGGAGCCCTCCAGTGGCTGCACACCCCTCGCTGCCGGCCAGAGGAATCCTGTGGGGGCTGCTGTCCCCGTCCCCAAACAGTACAACCGGCAGCAGCACCCTACAGCGGAGTAGCTGCCGAGATGAGAAGAGGGATTTGGACATCATCAGCCCTTCCTCTAGGCTGAAGCAAAAGCAGCAAACCTCAGGCTGAGCCTCGACAGGCAACACAGGCGCCAAGGTTAAACTTAACAGCATGACAGGGGTTCTGTATGGGAGATGACTTGGAGAGGAGCATGGTCACCTCTCCACAAGCCCCGAGCTCCACAGACTAGCAAACTGCAGGGCAAGGTTGCTAAAGCTAAACCCAGATGGAAAGAGCGAGCGTTTGAGCAGGGTTTCTGGGCAAAAGCTGGAGCTCAGCTGAGTTCAAACGTAGGATCACAGTTAACAACAAGGAGGAGAACAACTCACAACTTGTCAGGGACATGGAGACCAGGGAGAGCCAGGGGACACCAGAGCACTCTTCCACCGCTGAACCTTGGCTCAAGTGCTCAGAGTATTTTAAAAGAAGAAAAAAATCCAAAGCTTGTGGGTTCAGTGTCGTGGGTTTTTTTACACCTAGGGATGACAAGAAGGGGTAAAGCACAGGTGGTTTGCAGTCTCCAGGTCCAGGAGGAGGAACTGCCTCAACCCACCTCCTTTGGCTGATTGCAAGAGCTTCCTCCGGAGCACTTGAAAACCAGTCCCTTTTGCCCCATTGCAGACATGGAGCGGGTGTTTGCAGCCCCAGCCTGCAGTCCCCTGCCTTCAGAGGAACAAGGGTAATGCTCTGATTCCCTCTGTTGCATTTTTCACATGACTGACCACAAAACTAATATCTGACTCCAGAGCTGGTTCAGCCAAACAACTCATTCCCTCCAAGGAGAGGAAAACCACAACTTCTTCCATCCCTGGAAAAACCTTTTGTGCCTGCGCGACCAGCAGCTCAGAGGTAGTAAGGACAGTCCTGGTTTGCTGATACACCTCACTGGAGAACATCAGCCAGCATGAGAGAGTTTGGCTTGTTTCTTCTGTGCCTCCTCCGCATCTCCAGGAAGGGTGAGTTCTGAGCTTGCTACAAATCCTGGTCCAATCAGGGCTTTTCTTCTCACTCTAATCAAAGTGCCAGGGGAAGCGCCTGGTATGAGGAACTGCACCATCCATTGCATTACTTAAAAGAATCATGAAATTCCAGGTGCCTGTGGGAATATTGGGAAAAAAACTCAAAGGCTTGACTCTGCAATCATCAGAAACCTTAGGTTTGGTGTCTGTTTGCATTTTTTGTTTTTTTAACTTGTACAGGGAATTCTTCATCTAAATTTTCCCCTGCATTGTGAGTAGCATGTTCCATGTTCCAAGGAGTTATTATGCAAAAATAACAATTTACTCCCATTCCGCTACACAATTTAACTCATGTTTGACCTCCAGTATGCACTTAAGTTCCATTAAACTCAATGCATTTGCTTAGATATACTATCAAATAGAGTTTGCTAGAGCAGGGTTGGTGTCTGGGGTGGTCTCCAGCTCTTGGTCTTGTTATTGTGTTCACAACCTCAAACAATTTCCCCTGTCAACCAGCAGAACCACTGACCTGAAAGCTCCTTCCAGGAGTGACCTGGTGTAAGGTGTGCAGGATATTTGCCTGTGACCTTCAATCCCAGGAACAAATGGAGGTTGGATATCAGCAAGAGGAAGCCCTCGAAGACCTTTAAGGTTAAAGTTAAATTATACACAAGATGCTGACAACTCCCTCCACTCAGAACCGAGGCAAACAGCGTTCCCATAGAAATGGGTGGAGCTGATGGCATGAGAAGCACTTATTTTTAACATTATTTCTCATGTGGAAGGCAATGGGGATATTTATGTGCTAAAAATAACGTTCTTTGCTTAAGATTTGAAAAAAAAAAAAAGCAAGCCAAAAAAGGTGGCAGAGAAAAGCAGATCATGTACTCAAAAGCACATGATCTGCAGTTCTCCAAATGTAAGGGTCACAGTGACACGCTGCAAAATAACCAAACATAACGTGAAAGAAAATAGAAAGCAAGAACATTTTCTGTTTTCACTGCCAGGTCCTTGTGCTCAAAGTCCCTGAGCTTCCTGGAGCTCCTGTGGCCGTGTAACCTGGCATATGAGATTACTCAGCCTGGAAAAGGTACTCCTATAGCTATAATAATGACACGGCAGCCCGACTCCAGATCCAAGTAACCAAAATACTGGCTTGGCCCTGATTCCGCCTAAATAAGTTGACGGCGAGGAACCGGTCCCACACTGGCCTTTGTCCATTGTGCAGCGCACAATAGATGCACACAAGCTGCGCTGCCACTGCGGTACTTGCCAAATGCTATGGAGAACAGACATGGGAACAAGCAAAAAAAAAAAAAATCTTATCTTAGAGTTTACTCAATTAACATGACAGCTGAATGAATACCCAGAGACATCAGTGAAGCCAGATAGACCAGGGACGGGTGGCAATTACAGGACACCTTTACATTTTTTGCAGTTATTCTTGGCTACTGGGGGAAAAGCTCATGATTTAATGAAGCCATCAGGTGAGTTTCATAAGACAGGAACCTAGCCACAGACGTTCCTGAAGCCACAATCTGCTACTACAGCTGTTGCAATTAGCAAGACAGTGGGTAGATACACATATCTGTATGGAAAGCACTGCCTACAGGTGCTGTTTGTTGATCCTGTTGGTTCCTGGGGAAGAGAAATGGATGAGACATGGAGTTTTCCCCATATACTTCACAGGTGGGGAGCGCCCAGTTAGGTGAAGGCTGTTTTCATCATCAGACAGAAACGACGATGGCAACAAGGTTCATGCCCCCCAGATTGCGCTAGGCTTTACTGTGACTAAATTTGTCCAAGAGAACAAAATCCATTTGTGTCACTGTTTGGGACAGCTCAGCCGAAAAACTCAGGGTTTCCCTCACCGTGAGGGCAAGGCAGGGCCTGTCTGGGAAGATACCAGCAGCCGGAGTCCACGCAGTGACAGCCTGCTCTGCTGGCAACCTGCTCTCTGGATGCCAACGGCCTCCTCCTGCCCATACAGAGAACTTGCCTGCTCTCAGCGGCCTTTGTACGATGAGTATCTCCAAGTCCTTACTCAGATCCTGTCACGGCTCATGAGTAAGATGCTACTTGTGTGATGGTGGAAGCACTGAGCACTAGAGACATCAGCTGTTGCTGCCCTTCCCCAGGGGTAATGCCACCACCAACTGATTCGTGGAACAAATACTGTAACGCAGGAGTGTGTCTGTGCGTGCTTCCTGAGGCAGGGCTGCTGCGCTGACTGCGCTTCAGTGCCTAAAGCCACCGCATCTGTGAACACATGCAAAAATTTTAATTTTAGNGGAAGTGCAGTGACAGGACAAGGGGTAATGGTTTTAAATTGTAAGAGGAGAGATTTAGATTAGATAATAGCAAGAAAATCTTTACTGTGAGGGTGTTGAGACCCTGGAACAGGTTGCCCAGGAAAGCTGAGGATGCCCCATCCCTGGAGGTGTTCAAGGCCAGGTTGGATGGGGCTTTGAGTGACCTGCTCTAGTGGAAGTGCCCCTGGCCATGGCAGGGGAGCTGGATCTTGATGATCTTTAAGGTTCCTTCCAACTCTAACTGTTCTATGATTCTATGATTCTATGATTCTATGATTCTCTGTTAACTGCAAAATACTCTTGTTACACAACTTGCGATGCTCTACTTCACTTGACAAAGGGGAGGCCTGCTTAAGAGTTAAATCACCTGCAACACGAGCTGGTCAGTCCCCTTGGCTCTGCTGCAGAATGGTACCAAATCCAGTCACAGAAGCAGGGCTGCGGAACCATCCACAAGTCCTCAGCAAGAACCCCCAGCAGCACAGGGCCCACCACGGGAACAGAGCATCCATTCCCTGAGCAACAAGAGAGCAGATGGAGGAAGGATACCCAATTTCCCCTCTTAAACACTCCAGATGAATCCGTCTTGATCATCTCTTTTCTGCTTCTAGGCGTGCAGTCCAACAGCTGGTCTGTTCATGTCCCATCTGATGTCACCGGTGAAGTTGGGAAGATGGTGATCCTGCCCTGTACTTTCACACACCCCTACAAAACGTTTGACCGGACCCTCACTGCCATTTGGAGGATCAAGGAACCTTACAACGGCACAGTGGTCTTCAAGTGCGTCAGCCAGAGCTCCAGCGAGCTCTGTAAGACTGCTGTCAGCTACAAAAACAAATACAAGCTGCTGGGCAACCCCCGGCACAAGGACCTTTCCATCAGGATTGACAACCTGACCTGGAGCGACAGCGAGAGATACTTCTGCCGGGTGGAGTTGTCTGGAGACATCCACGACAAGTACGAAAGCAGGAATGGGATAAAGCTGCATCTGATTGGTAAGAGGGCACAAGAGCCAAAGGGGGCAAAGCCATCCTGAAGGGAAGCGAAAGCCACAAGGTGTAGAAATGGATGAGGTGGTAACAGAAGTTGACCTGAGATGTCTTCCCAAGGGTTGGCTTTTCCAGTTCTGTGGGTAATTTATAACATTTGGGCAGGGAATACTCATTGCCTTCTGCAGTCTTCCAGTATGAGGTGACGCCCACCATGCGGTGAAGGGAATAGAAACAAAACTGGTAAGGAAAAAGCCAGGCTCTGACTAGTGGGGTAAGGGCCAGCCATGTCCTGGGCATCAATACTCATGACAGGAGGGTTGGACTAGATGACCTTTAAAGGGCTCTTCCAATCCAAACCACTCTATGATCCCACTTGGTCCCTCAGCACAGGATCTGTGCAGGTGGCAGAGGCAAGCAGGGGTCAGCAGCCCACAAGGTTAAAGATGTCCTTGCCACCAGGATTTAATCTGGAGAGCCTGAGTATGTGTTAGCAAACGTAAGCACAAGCAGGTCTGGATGGCCACAGGGTCTTGGGAAGACAAGATACCCAGCATTCATATGCCATAGGTCCAAACTTCTCTGGAGACGGAAAAGTTTAGTACAAACAGACTGAAACACAGCTCTGATCGACAAATGTCCAACTTGTGTGGCTGGCAGTCTCTGTTAATATCTAAAACTCCTTGGGCTCACCTCACCATTGAGGTACACCTATGTCCATTAGAGGACACAAGGAGGAGCTTCACATCCTCTTGAAGGTTGTTATTGTCTCCAGCTTGGGCTGAAACACCATTTTGAATCCAGAGTAAAAAAACCCAGAGCTCTTATCCATATCTGGCTGAAAGCAGCATCTCCAGCTGCCATGGCCACACTTAGCTAAGCACACTTGATGTTGTCCCTGTGGAGAGCACACAGACCCAGGCTCCACCAGTCTCGGCCAAGGGATCACTTAGAAACCATGGGGGCAACAAGCACAAAGCAAAGCATCTTTGAGGCAACACCAGACAACAGTTGCACAAGAGAAGAAGTCCATCCACAGGGTGGACATTGCGTGAAAGTGACATTTGGATCCCCAAATGAGCTTGGGACACGTTGCGATGGAAGTTGGATGGACGTACTCAGGGCATTGCTCCTTCCTGTGGAGCCAATAGACTGTTTCAAACCAACACAGGGAAGGAGAGAAACGCAGAGAGATGAACCACGCTGCAGCTAAATCTGAGTCTCAGACACTGCCCCTCAGCTCCCACTGAAGGCCACCTGCTGCTCATAGTACAGAGACTCAAGGCAAGAGCCCACCCCAGCAGTGGGACTCATTTGCTCTGGCAGGTGAATTAGATGGCTGAAAAAAATACTTCTTCTAGAGCTTCTCAGCATAGCAGAGACACAGCAGAGCAATGAAAGGTGAATCTCCAGCACAGACCACACTGCCCTGGCTGTGCCCCTCCATGCCCAGGGCGGATGCCCCATCCCTGGAGGGGTTCAAGGCCAGATTGGATGGGGCTTTGATCAACCTGGTCTGGTGGGAGATGTCCCTGTCCATGGAAGGGGGTTGGAACTGGATGATCTTTAAGGTCGCTTCCAAACCAAACACTCATTTGGGTTACTAAATGAGGACACTCATGTAGTTCCTTCAAGTTTTGACAATGTCTTTAGGAATCAAATGCAATGGGGCCAACGGGTCAAAGAGAAGAGGACCAATGGGTAGGACAAGCTTGGTCATACCAGCTACACTTCCTTAGACTAGACCGAAGATGACATGTTTAACAGCACCTCTCAACGTTTTGCAGCCCTCAAACGATCTTTACCACTGTTCATGGTAAAGCACAATCCATGTGCTACAAACACAAAATACAAAATTAGTGGCCTTATCTTGGTATTGGTGTGCTACTCCAAAGCAAGCGGGAACTTACCCCAGCTGTTGGATGGTCATTACAGGGTTGGAGGAAAACATCACAAATTGATTGTAGCAACGAGTGGAAACATTCCCTGTCAATAATCTGCCAAATCTGGCAAGTTTCATGTACCAAACCAAGGGCTCGCACAGATTCCTCCATTTGTGCTCTGGAGGTCAGAGACCAAGGGAATTTCCACAAGATGCTTGGAGAGCACCACGGTTGCCTTGTCCCGTGCAGATGCAGCCAGTCCAAAAACGTTGCCAAATGCACTTGTACCACAGATAGAACTGGGCCATGACTCATGGTGCAACTGCAGAAAGCAACCCATCTGGAGCCCCTCTGCTATGAGGACAGGCTGAGGGAGTTGGGGGGGTTCAGCCTGGAGAAGAGAAGGCTCCGAGGAGACCTTAGAGCCCCTTCCAGTCCCTCAAGGGGCTCCAGGAAAGTTGGGGAGGGACTTTTGATCAGGGAGGGGAGCCATAGGACGAGGGGGAAGGGTTTTAAAATCCAAGAGGGGAGATTTAGATGAGATCTCAGGAAGACATTTTTTCCTGTGATGGTGGTGAGACCCTGGCCCACATTGCCCAGAGAAGCTGTTGCTGCCCCATCTGGGGAGGGATTCAAGGCCAGGTTGGACAGGGCTTTGAGCAACCTGGTCTGGTGGGAGATGCCCCTGCCCATGGCAGGGGGTTGGAACAAGGTGATCTTTAATGTCACTTCCAACCCAAAAAATTCTATGATTCTACAATCTTCACAGATCATTGCCCTCCTACAGCACAGTTCCTCTACCTTCTGCCACCACGGAAGGTCACAGCAGCTGAAGTTGACTGAAACTCAGAAAACTGTTTAAGGCATTAGAGGGATAAAACATAGAGTACACATCCTTGCGTTCAAGGCTTTGCTGGGCGAACACCTTTGCTCCTCTATCAGGCAGTGTGGAGAAATCTAGGGAATGAAAACACTGAGATAAATGAGGGGGGTTTGATCCCAATGTGATATAACATGCCAAGGGTCCACCAAGACCAAGAGCTCATTCCAAGTGTGTTGGGTTAGACCTGCCTTTGAAAACTGATGCACTTTCCCCTCCCTTGTTGTGGTTTCTGCAGCTGCCCCCAGGATCATCAACATCACCGTCAGCTCCAATGGGGATCGCACCTTCCAGGCACGCTGCACTGCCGAGGGGGAGCCAGTCCCCGCTCTGACCTGGACCGGACCCCCCTCCACCAACCTCACCTCCACCACCAGCATGAACCACCGCGTCACCAAGGAGCTCCGGTACCTGACCCATGATGGAAAATACACCTGTACTGCCATCAACAGCCATGGGAGAGCAGAGGGGGCTGTCTACTTCTATAAATTCAGAGCATCCAACAGCTCCTTCTTTCTCATCCTGATCTTGGTGCCACTGGGAATTAAAGTGCTCATTTTGCTGGTGATGGTGGGCTTCACCTTTTCCTCAAAGGGAGGTACGTATCATAGAATCATAGAA
>VXAK01020769.1:0-53007 GCA_013399435.1 Arenaria interpres
CCTAGCAGAAAAGCCTGTGTTGTAACATAGCAAATCCTGTTACAGCTGATACTGTGAATACTCTCATAATTACCAAAGCTTTAGATTTTTGGGCACAGATCATAGCTAAATAGCACAAATAGAGAAATGAGAACCGGAATCATTTATGTCCCCCAGGATCTCATCAAGGCTTTCAGAATATCCCCAGTGACCATTTTTTTTCTCTAAGCAGAGTTTGCATGAATATTTCTTATATTACCTACCCAGACAAAATACCGATCACTGTTTAAAAAAAAATAAGAAAAACGCTATGTTGTGTTAACTGTGGAACAAATACAACTTCACATTTTAAGTTTCAGAACAGATACTTCAAGAAGGTTAGTTGATGCTTTCTTCTTTGTTTATAGAAGCCATTAGTTTGGGATTTTATACTGTAGTATGAAGTAGAGATGGTACAACTGTGGGATACAAGCTTATGCCAATCATAAAGAGGGGATGCTTATGCTAGAGCAGTGACAGTAAAATAATAATATGAACCTGTGCTTGTCAAACTTCTTTCCTGTGTGCATTTTTGTTTCTTTTGGGATTTACACATCACATTAATTACCTTTAAATTCCTCCAATATCAGCAGACAGCTCATTTAAATAATGTAGCATATGTTCTTCCAAAATACTGAAATTTACTCAAATTTGTGTTCCTTAATGGTGGCTGGGTATGTTAGTTTCCCATGAATGAATCTAGTAAACCTGTCATCATGATAGCCAAATCTGAAATGTTACAAATAAATTTGTTTCCTGCAATTGAATAATTTAGGAATCAACAATAGTATTTCACAAAACAACTAAAATAATTTGTTTAAAGGGTGGGGGGTTTTAAGAAAGGGCTTTCAGTATGAATTTCAAGTTCTTTTCTTAATGTATATAGTTTTGACAGTTTATGTGCCTGGGATGTAATACATGTCTGGCTCTTGCAAGGGATAGATTACAACTGCTTCTCTGTGCTGCTTATTATTAGTGTACAAAATGCTTATGTCTGTGATTTGTTTATGGAGTTACATTGTACTAGAAGATGAATCTCTGTTCTGAAAAATTACTTTTCTGAGTGGTGCGAATGAAATAATTTTTTTTTAATTGAAATGTAGGTTTTATAGGTGAAATGTGGCATATATTAGATAGTCCTAGTGTTGGTATAGCATAGGCCTTTGTTACGGATTTCATGGAATATTCTTAGCTTCGTTGAAGTTTGCAATATCTGTAATAGAAAATAGACAAGTTCTTTTCACCAATTCTCTATTTTCAGTAGGACGAGTGAATCAGTGTCTTGTATTTGTGGAAGTGCAGCTGAAGTTTGGGGATAAACTTGTCAAACATGATTCCAAATTAAGAGTTAAAACTTTTAACTGCACTGTTTTATAATCAATTCAGTAATTGGTGTAATCTACTCATTTACTGTCATCTGTTAGGAAGTATATGTAACTGTCCAATTTTTTTGGTGCATACCTGTTTAGAAAAGGTGTCTGAAATGCCCTGATGGGAGAAACAGCTACTTAATGCTGTGAAGACACCTTTAATGCATATATTGTCTATAACTTGATAATTTCCAAAATAGTACTTAGAATTATGTTGGAAGTTTTTGTTTTAATAACCCTCCGTGGCAATGAGCTGCACAGGGATACTGAATTCTTACCTTTTACTGATAGTTTGTTAATTCATCATCTTTCCTTCTTCGTAGTTGCATAATATAGATGAATTCATTAATTACACCCTGACTTCAGAGTTAGTTTTGAAAGCTACTTCTAAATTTAGCATAGAGTAAAATAAGTTTAGTTCTTCTGCCCTTCCACTGTACCTTTCTATTTTGCTCGGTTTGTCTGCTCCCCTTTTTTTGGCTTTCAGTTGTCACAGAAGCTGTGTAGCCTTCCAGAGAGGGGTTCGTGCTGCCTTGGTGCTGCCATGCAGCCTTTAGCCTCAACAAACTACACCTCACCCTTGCTGAAGGACTCTCACGGAAATACCTGCGTGTGCCAACCCTTTTCAATAGTTATGCTATAAATTGTCTTCAGTGAAAGCGAATAAGTGGATTTTTGTTCTAAAAGCATTTTTCCCAGGCACGTGGGCTACTTACCTGCTGTATTGTAAACAAACCTCCTTTCCCTAGGTCTTTGTCTCAAGTGTAACTTTGCTGTATTTGGAAGAGAAGCAGCAGTGTCCCATGCCATTAGTGCTTCTGCTTTATGCATTACCTAATGCTCCTTCATACTGTTACGAGGTTTTGGGTAAATACAGCAATGTCAGCTCTGTTTCTAGTTAACATTCAGCTAGCTTCTCTCTGCTAAATATGCAGTGTTCGTTGCTACTTCATTCACTTACTCTTGATGATGCAGTGTTATTTAGAGTAACTGACTTATGACCTATTTCAGTGACGAACAAGTGATTTATTGGGTTTTGAGGTGTGATTTTTTTCGTAAGATGTTTTGTCTTTCTGAATGAGAGCTGCTTTTCAAAAGAGGGCAACATCTGTGGTTTGATTTTAAATATATTGGTTTCACTTTGTCACCTTTCTTTTTCTTTTCAGATTCTGCTTGGATTCTGCCAGACAGACAAGGCAGAGACTTTCCATCAACTGGTCCAATTTTAGCTTGAAAAAAACCACCTTTGCTGCACATTGAAATGACATAATATGGGGAGGGAACCCTGCAGGAATCAATGAATGACAACTCCACTTATCTGTCCTGCTGTGCTGAGAGCTTACCTGGTCTTGAGCCAGTGCTGCCTTGCCTTGTCCCCAGTGCTGTGTGGATCTGCACTGAACCCTTTGGCCTGATAATTCTTGCGGACTGAAAAATTGCCACTTTCTACCTGAATTTGTTAGCTTGTGTGCTTGTAGTCTGTGAGTGAGACTTACTTGATTGTAGCTGTATGCCGTTGGAGTTGGAACAATAGCTCTTTTCCATCTCCTTCTGAATGCCTTGGCCTCAAAGACTTTAAATTGCTTAGGCTTGGGTGGAGGCCAAAATACTAGTTTGCATCATCTGCAGTGGCTCCTGTCACTTCTGCATCTAGCTATGTTTTGTCATTCTGACTCCTGACAAAGGAATGGACCTAGTCAGTTGTGCTTTCATCGGCTCCAGAATTCTCCTGACATGACTTCATGAAAAAGAGGCTCTTATGGGACAAGCATTTCCTCAGTTCTTTCACAATCTACTGTTTAAGAGTGTACAAGTTACGCTATTTGTGTTTTGATTTTTTTTTTCCTGACTTGTAGCCAGCTTGTGTAAGAATACTTGCAGAATGAGAAAATTTAAAAAAGAACAGTACTCACACTATCAAATCTGTTATAGAGTGTATAATTGTATTAACACTGAAGCCTAACTGGCTACTTTTTTAACATATTGTTAAGTAATATTAAAATCATGTCTTTCTTTTTGAAAGATGGAATACATTAGTATGGCAGAAGACTTGTGTCTTGCTTTTTTCTACTTGGCTGGGGGAAGGGAAGAAAGAAACATACCTGAAAATAATGATCTTCTAAACTAAATTTTCTTTTGGGTCAGAATTGGTTGGTGAATGCTACTTAACTTAAGCATATTCCTCTATAAACACTTGTTTGCCAGCTCACCTGATGGGAAAAACTGTTATCTGCTAGAGCAAGAAAGACTCCTGCTGAATGCTAGAATTAAGTTTGTGAATTCTATGAATTACTGTAATGCTTCTATTTCAATAGAAACAAGGTAATACAAAAATTTTCAATTTAATGTTAGCACAGAAATTAAGTAGGTAGGCTCAATGGTACTATCATGTAAATAGTGTAGTAATGTTTTACAGGTTGACCAGCATGGCAGAAAGCTGTTCATTTAGGATTTTCGGCTGTGTAAAGATATTGCACTTGTAGAAGTTTTTCTGATACTGTGTTATTTATTCAGAATAGAGACAGTAGAGGCTTTCTTTTTACCTCTAGATGACTATACTTACCCAAATTATAAGGCAGTCTTTCATTATTTTGCTCTTTTTAAGAAAATAGGACTTCCACTCAGTATGTATTTAAAAGGACAATACAGCTTCAAAGCCCACTAATGTCCTTTTCCAGAACCATCCCACATTTTTCTTTCTTCTACTTGTTAACACGTTTTTCTGTGATAAACCCACTGGGCTTGTGACTGCTTTGCAAGACGCAGTGTAATTGCACTTGGCTTTGGCCTTGAGAAGGTTTAATGGATGATTAATGGCCTCCCCTGTGAGGCCCAGGTGTAACAGGAGGATTCAGTTGGCTACAGACTACTGAGATCTACAAATTCACATCCCTCTTGTTGGTCCTGGAGCTCCTGTCCCAGCATGTGCTCCTGGTACAGAATATAGTTGCTCAGCTTGTACCCAGCCATTGTAGGTAAATGAGCCCTCCGTCTCTGCTTCTAGAGGAGGGAATGACACAATACCTCTTCTCAAAATGTAGTCCAGGGATGGAAAAAGGACAACTTCTATTATTCTTCTTAACATTCAGACTGAGGAAGGGATTAATATCTTAGTCTCACTTTTTTGTCAGTACAGTATGGTAACATTTATTTATTTGCTTGTGCTGGAGGAAGAGCATCTCAAACCTAAAAGGTGATATCTGTGCTACTTCGCACCAACTGTCCCTGCAAAACTATGCACTGTTGAAAGTGCCTGCGTCACTCAGTGGAGAAGAATGAACTTTGTTTCTTGAGATCGTGGAGGCATACATCTCTTGTAGCCTGAGTTAGATCTTAGTTATGTAAAGGTGGAGAGGCTGCTCGTGTGAGACAGTGGCTGTGGAAAAACAAACCAACCTGTTAAAACAGCTGAAGCTGAATGTTTGTGTGAAATCCAGCTTTGCAGGCTTCTTCAGTTCTAAACCATAACACAAGGTGGCAGTGTGTGTCATCACTACTAACTTCTACATCAGTTATCTCAACAAATTGAGGTATGGGATGGAAAAACTAGTTGATGTTACACTGGCAAATATTGGTGCAGATCCCAGTTTCTCTAGAGTAGGAACATTTTGAAAGTACTGAGATTTCTATGGTGCTAGAAAACTCATTTCATAGCATTTGTTTTCACTAGTAAACGGGGAAGAAAGCTTTATTTTCTACAAGCACCTGTTCAGAGAGTGATATGCGAGTATGACATGCTTCTCTTTATTTTGAAATCCTGGGTTAAGACAACAAAAGAACTCCTTTTGTATTTGAGGAATATATGTATGTATTTGTAATATCCTTCAAAGATTTTGCTCCATCATGGTATGTCGATACAACTGACACGATTCCACATGCTACACAGAAAGCATGAAGAATGGGTATCCATGGATCTGCTCTTGTTGCACCTTGATGAGAACTCAAAGGCAAATTGTGTTTTTCTAAATTTGTAATTAAGTCAAGATAAGAGGACAAGAGGTAATGGGCACAAATTTGAACACAGGAAGATCCATCTAAACATGAGGAGAAACCTCTTTACTTTGAGGGTGGCAGAGCACTGGAACAGGCTGCCCAGAGAGGTGGTGGAGTCGCTGTCTCTGGAGACATTCAAAGCTTGCCTGGACACCATTCTGTGCAACTTGCTGTAGGTGAACACGCTCTGGCAGGGGGATTGGACTAGATGATCTCCAGAGGTCCCTTCTGACCCCCACTATTGTGTGATAAGCATGGACCGGTCTGGGAGCCAGGAGATTTGAAAGTACTGACTTGAATTCAACAACTCTTGTGGCCTTGGGCAAATGAGTTAGTTACTGTTACTCCATTCATTAAATGGTTTTATTAAGGCTTTGAATTATGTGCATGTTCCTTGATGCCTAAGCAATAGTGATGTGAAGTCTGTTTCGGTACAACAGTATAACCTCCTATGGGAAGCACAAATGTTTGCGCGGGTATTTGTGTAATTCAGATGCCTTCAATCCAGATAAAATTCGTTCAAAGGTCAGCTCAAGGAGAGGAGGCCTCCATCATGACTGAGTAAATCTGAGTTCTTCATGAGAGTTGGAAGGGGGGAAAAATCCACCTTTGAGAAGTGGCTCCTTTGAGAACTGTAGTGTAACTTGTGCACCTGTTCACTACTCATCTTAACCTGTATGGAGGATAATTATCTAACTTCTGGAGGTGACTGGTGACGAAGCTATTTCAGGCCTCTCTGCTGGTACCAGTGCAGATGAATCTGAGGATATGGTACTGATTCAGGCATATCCTTAATGGAAGAGGGCATAATTGCACAGAATGTTTGTATCTCGAACAGTGTTGATATTGGATGCTTTAAGAGAGCTCTTACACAGGGATGTCTCATCTCTGCTTGGCATTCATTATTGGGGCTTTCTGAGGGAATATAACTGAGAGTTCAGAAGTCTTCAGCACACTTTTCCAGTGTGGCATCATTGGGATTTAAAACTATGTAGCTGAGGCTCAGCGTGCTGGCAACGCGAGTCTCACCGTAGCCTGAGAAGAAGATTGCTGTGTTAAAAATTAATTCGCATAGCGACTGCTGGGTGCGTGGGCGTTCGGTGTGCCCACGGCTGCGCAGAAAGGCTCTGCAAGTTGCTTTCTGTTTCAGTGAAAGGTTAGCTCACCTTTACTTCAGTGTAGATCCTGTTGGATCGTGCTGGAGGAAATAGTGCTTAACGCTTATTGGGGTAAACATTTACACTAATATTCACAATTTCAAGCATCTCTGAGTACAAAGGTGTGCAACTTGTTATTGAAGAAGCTATTCTTAAAAAAAAAAAAAGCCACTGCTTGCTGTGTTGTAACATACATCTGAGCAAGATTAGGTGTGTAGGCTCTTTGTTGTCTTTGGCTCTTTCTCTGCATTTAAACCTCCAGGAAATATGAAGACTAAAACTTCTGGTAGGGGAATTCTCTGAAGTGAAGTGACATAAGTGTTGATTCGGGATGTCTCCCTTCCTCTTCCTGTCCACCAGAAAGAACTTTTCAAAGAAATTCCACTTTTCCAAATTTTAAGTGCCTTCCTAATTGCCGGCAGCTTGTCTGCGCTCTGTTACTCCATTCATCATTTACTGGAAATCTTAAATAATCATAAAAATGCTATATCTTGTACTGCTGCTACAGGCAGCTGATGTAAGTGAATTGTCATTGAAAGGAGGATGTTTTTCTTTTCTCTTCTGTTTTCCCCACCGAACAAAGAAGTAACAATATCTAATCTTTGGGCCTTGTTCTTTGGGCCTTCTTTCTTAGTTTCAGCTTTGCTGTTGCTTTTAGCTGTACAGTTGGGCCTCTCCCAGCTCAGCGCTTAGAGATGTGAAAGAAACTATCTATTGATGCACTCTGGATTTACATAAACTGTTGAAAAACATGCCAGGTAAACCTATATTTTCCTGTTAACTGTATACTCTTGGGTTTTTACTGGTTTGCTTATGAAGTTATGGGTACAAGTGGGATGTTAAAGTCAATGGTGTCCAATTTCTATCTCTGAGGAAGACATAAAACAAAAGGGGAGAAGGTATATATTAATTGTGTCTTGTCTGATACGATTTTCAGTGATGATTTTTTTTTAACCTCTAGTATTTTGTATGTCTTGTTTTATGAGGGCTGGAAGCATGTTTTCACACTTCAGTCACAGGTCTGTAGCCTTTAACATTGCAGTTTTACCAGGTATTATTTGATCAGAAATGTGTGGTTTTATTGTGTTGTTAGAGTCTCTTTAGGCAGAGTTATGTGTAGTCCAGATGCTTGCTTAACCTAAATTTTCTTTCCAGTATGTTTGTGTTGCAGAAATACAGCAATCCACAGATCTGCATAGATGCAACGTGTCAAGAGGGATCTACTGGACAGTTCTTTTCTAGAAATCGTTTTCCCATTCTGGGTTCTTTTAAGCAGGCTGTTAACTCAAGTTAGTACAAGGGTTTGCACTGTGTTTGGTTGGGTTTTTTTGCATGCAAGCACCTTGGTGTTGTTTAAGGTTTTTTCGCTTGTGACTGAAATGCAAGATTTGAATCCAGGATCTGGAGTGGAAAAGCTGGAATGCCAAACTCCTCAGACCAGATGAGTGTGTTGCTGCCTGCTGTTGCTTCAACAGACTTTATGCTGCAGACCACTCATCTGCATCAGCTCTTCGGAGAGTGGTTCCATATTAACTAACAGTACATAATCAGCAAAGCCACCTTCTTCCAAAAGTGACAAAAGTGGGAATCAAGTCACTTGAAATCAGGTATTTGAACCTTGTTTCACACACTCTGTCTTCAAGACCTTGTACAAGTTTTTGTCCATCTGTTGTTTGACCACTAAATGATTTCTACAGTGTTGCTAAGGGCAGTTAAGTTAAGGTTTTCAGTATTTTTTTTGATTGGTTTGTTTTCTCTTAAGTTGAGGGGCAAACTAGAAGTAGCTGTGGCCAGTTTGTTAGGGAGGTCCTCTTGGTAGCCAGTCTCAACAGAATAACAGGGAAAGACAAGTTTTAAGTAACATTAAGTCAGCCTTGTCACTTACATATGTTGATTATATCAGAGTATGAACTCTTGCTCTAGTGGGTGAATTCTTGAGGCTGGAAGCAGGACTGTGGTTATGTAGTCCTGCTGACTGTGAAAGATGTATTTGCTAAAACTGTTTCTTGAAAGTGGGAGGGGAAAAGAGAGTAGTATCATAACAGCGACAGTACTGTTGCTTTTATCCTTTCATGCAAAGTCACCTCTTAGATTTCTTAATTGGGTATACTCTTCCTTTCTGTAACAGTCTGCAGATAAAGTCTTTGTCTTCTAGTTAACAAGTAAACAAACTTTTCCATTTGAAAAGAGTAATGAAAATACAGTTTGCTACCATTTATTCTATATGGAGCTTCAACTTAATTCCTTTCTGCGCCATCAGTCTATCTTATAAGCTTTAAAAGGTAATTTCTCTTTCCTTCCTAGACTCAGAGTGCATATCTGAAAAGTCCATTTAAAGAATTAATGTACCTTTTCAGTAATGTAACTGTGGTACATGTCGCTTGCCCAAGCCATTTCGTGGTCTATAGTGAAATTGTTTCAGTCATTCATTCTCCCCAGCTGCCTCTGAGCCTTTGTGTTGTTTACATTGGTCATACTTCACATATTTCACCAGGTGGGGAAACTCTCCGAAGGCTGTCTTGCAGAAAATCCTATCCTTTCTGCACCATGAGTTATCCTCTTTGAGTCAAGAGGTATGAAATTGTGTATTGACCTATTTTTTTTATTTATTAAAAATAATAATAAATTCTGGGACTGCATGTGATCTTCAAGTGTAATTCTAGGAGGAGCTGGCCTAATGTTGGTGAAGGTAAACTGACTGGGTAAGAACATAATTGTAAGGCGAAAGGCTGAAGTCTGTGATGTGATATGTTACTCCTTATTCGTACTACAGGGCTTTTGTTGAACACCTAGCAAAGCAGCCTGCCAGAGAGAATTGTAAGTACATCTCTCAACTTCTCTGTACTGTGTTTTACTGCTTTGTAAAGTGGTACAAAAGCGTAATTGGTGGTTGAGCTCTGGTGAGTTACCTAAATGTACATATAAACTCATAAGAGGTTTCAGATGTTTCTGAAATTCTCTGCTGAGCTACAGCTGGGGATGTAATGCTAGATAGTGTGGTGAAAAAGTTGATGTGCAAGAATTAAGCAGGTCAGTGTACTGATTATGCAGTGTGAGAAATAATCATCTTTCCACATCAGAACTGTTACTCTCTTCAAATTATTTCAGTTCATTTTCAGTTCATTCAAAGATCACCAATTGCAATCACTATGGTAGCTGCTGTTCTACAATGCATTCTTAACCTATCTTAACAATTGGGCAATCCAAACTGGATGCAGCTGAGTTACTGGAGAGAGCTGGAGTTTTCTCATGTGGTCTGAACTTTCAGGTCTGAACTCTTGGTCTCTTGCTTTTGTCAGTATTAGCCAGTATAGCCTGATTGTTTTTCTCTTTCTTCATGCAGATGCCTTTTTTGGACACTCATCTCCACTTGTGCAATAGGTGCGTCATCTCTACATGCCTTGGAACATCTTAGGCGTAGGAGTCAGGGGCTTGAATGGATTAGACGCTGGTAGAGATGTAGATTTTGGCAATGCCTGAACTAGGACATGATAATCTGCATGCAAGTAGACTAAACATGGAAGAGAGATTCTTAAGATGTTGAAGTCATTGCCCATTCAAAGGTATGTTTGACCTTGGGTTGCAATCCTTTAAATGATGTGTAGGGACAGATAAGGTCTGGCATGACCTGCTGCCAGTTTCCTTTCCTCATACCAGCAATATGTCAGCATGACATGGTATGATGATATGGGAGAAGCATTTATTAAAAACAGCTGGAACCCAAATACAGTTGTAGATCCCAATGTCCCAATGGCTGGCTGATTTTGCTTATTGCTCAGTTTCTTTTTTAAAACAAAACAAAATAACACGTGTTTTCAAACTGGGAGATTATCATCTATACTATGGATTTGATTTTGATGCCAGTTGACACTTTGTCATGTTTAGCCTTTGGTAATTTAAGCAATCTTGAATGTTGCTGTAATATAGAATCACCCAAACAAAAGTAGCACAATGAGGAAACAGCGCAGCTGGTTGAGAAATTGTGGAAGTGGTAGTGTTTTGAAATGACTGGGAGGAAAAAAAAACCAACAAAACAAAACAAAAATTCTTTTTGGTATAGCCTGGAATGCATAGTCTGTGATAGATTGCAGGAGATAATGCAGCATAAGTATGTAAAACAAGCATGTTACTTCAGTTAAGTGTGTAAATATGGATGCCCTGTTTTAATGTGTAATGGTCTAAAACAGTGTCTGAAAGGTCACATTAGTTTAATGTGTAAAACTTAAATATTGTACAGAGGTGACTTAAAGTCCTACTTCCTCTTAATTTTTGTTTTTGTTGTGGTAACGTTTTTATAAGCCTAAACGTTATGTGTGATTTCATGGCCATGCTGTGAGCAAGAGTTGTGCTTTGCACTTCAGTCATTGTATCTTGTATGATAACCCAAATTAGGTAGCTGTGGGTAAATAAAGAAGGGAAAAATATCTATTTTTAAGTACTTTTTAAGGTTTTTTTTCTTCATGCTAAGATCTTTAGTAATTTATTTTTGCTTTTTAACTTTTATGTGTAAAGCATGTAAAAGGTGATTGTTGTAAATCTTTAGTGCAAGCTTTTGTGTCCTACAGCTCTTTGGAAATGTGTTACTTTGCTTTGGTAAAGGACTCTGATTTCATCTACTTAGTTTCTTAAATAGCTTTTGTCTTAACCAATATTCCTGGTTTATTGTTACCTATTCAGTTCAGTAGCTCATCGCTGCACTGAGAATTGGTCTTCCCTTAGGAGGATTATTAATGAGTATCTAAAATGTGGTAAAAATGTCTCCGAGCTGACAATGGTGTCCCACACTGGCATATGCTGGAATAGATGAGGCGGGAAAGATGTGAGGCAACTGCGACTTTAATTCCATTTTACAGAAGAAGCGTCGGTGCAGAAATGAAGCAGCTTTGCCCCAGCTACAGTGCAAGTCTGAAATGGAGCTGCAAAATGAACCCAGTTATCCAGAGGCCTGAGTCGGTGTCTGAATTTCAAACCTGCCTTATGTCATGAAGATTTCTACAAGAACTGTCACTGGATAAAAAGAAGAGGAGAAGCACTATGAAGTATTAGCCTCTTGCTTTGTGGTGATTTTTGCACATTTATGTTGTCTTCCTCATCTGTTTACTTGCACCACCTCCCAGACCATCTCATAGATCCTTCTTACACCTACAGACCTTGTGGCTGAAGTTCTCTGGAAATACCTACCTGAGGGAGCGATTGGGTTGTGTAAGTGGTAACGTGCTCCTAAGGCTTTTTGACAATTGAACTTTGGAATTAACACTATGGGTTTCAGTTTGTTCAGTTGGGCTGTTATCTCATGCACGGCTGAAATGCCACCATCACACCATAGTGTTTCTTATCACGTGTGGACAGCTGTGTGACTGAAAACGAATGTAGTGCCCCGTGCTGTTGCAAGTAAGCTCAGTGGGGTCAGAATGAAGTAAAACTTCTAGTTGTTCTCTAAACAGCTTTGGATGAGAGAAAGAGGAGGGGTCTGGTGGTTGTTAGCTCATTCGTTCCTGGTGCAGTAACAGCCTGTCTTATCCTGGAGGAGGCAGGCACTGGAATGGACACAGAGCTGTGGACTTCCTGGTCTACTGTAATGTCTCTTGGTAGAGTTTCATAAATCAGGAAGAATGTACACACGGCCATGGCCAGGTTGCAATCCAGCCCCTTAGTACTCAGTGTTCTATGAGTTGGTTTCACCTCTTGCTCCTGGCTTTAGTAAAGTTGTCTTTTGTTTCACCATGCTAGGGTATCAGGTTAAACGTGGCTGCTGTTTTCCATCACATATGACCGCATTTCCCTGTGAGAATAGGGACTGTGAAGCGACCCTAAAACCAGATATCGCTTTTGTACTTCTGAAACATGGCTTAGTCGTTATTTAATACTTCTCTTATACCCCTGAAAGGTTCTTGGACTTTAAAGTGTGTAACAGGTATATGGGGGGAATTTTCATCTGGAAGGTGTTGTGCAGAAGTTTAGCAGCAACTGTGAAGTGAGGTGGTGGGAACATTAAATGCGAATTAATGGTGTAGGTTACATGCCAAGATAGTATTGCATGGGCTGGCTACCTGGTGCAGCATTCCTATGTATGAGGAAGTGAATCAGCTGGCTTACATGTGTAATGGTTAAGAAACTCTAAAGATCCAGGACCTCATGTAGTTCAGCTATGGTATAAATGTGATCTCCACCAGTGATTGTCTCCTGCGCAGAATGGCGATGGTTTCTACCCACTAGAAGTGAATTTCCAGGAAAGCATGTGACTTATTTTGTTCACCTTACTTTTGCTAATAGAAAGAAACTGAGAGCTTTTATCAGTGGCAGCAAGTTTTGCATTGAGTGAGGATCCTTTTCTCGTAGCAGATGTACTCATTTGCATGGGAGTGAGCTAATTTCCAATGATCAGCTCGGAATGGGTTCATCTAACTCAGCTACTAAATCTGCCATTTCCAGCCGAGAAGTGTAGACAGAGTTGAAATCATCTACTGCTGTGCAAACACAGGGGAGGGAGATCAGGTGCATGGGAAGAGCTTGGCCAAGTGTGTTTAAGCATCTTGGTCTGGCGGAATAGCTTTATTCCAGTAGAATGAAAAGTTGCCTCTTTAAGCTTTTTATTGAGAATTCACCACGAAATTTGACACTCTGTTAAAAAAAAAAAGGTAGTTTTCCAGTGTCTTGGTCTTCAGGTGAGAAAATAATCTTCCCTTTAACCAGCAAGACAGGACACTGGATGCTGGATTTCTGTAAGGAGTGTGTGATGTACTTAAGAGCTGCCATAATCTGTGCAGAAGATCAAAACATATTAGTTGCTGTTAGTTATTAAAGCATATTAGTTTCAGCCAGAGTGGAGTTGCCAGGATTGCAAAAGCAGTAACTTTTTTAGCGGTGATGAGACCCAAAAGTTGACCTGAAAGGTTAGAGTGCCTTTTCAGGGTAATGTTTGCCTAGATGCAGTTTGGTTTGCCTTTTGTCTGTGTAACCAAGGCAGAAGCTTGGTTACATTGGAAACCTGGGTTTCAAAACATAGTGGATCTGAATTTCCCCTGTTGAAGACACATAAATCATTTCTGTGGATCCTATCCTTTCGGAGCTTGGAGGTTGTGTCCTGCTTTTCCTCTTGGATGAGTTGTTGCAATACTTCTGCTCCCTTTTTATGGTGGCGTTCTGGCTTGTCCCATGTTGGAGAAGCCACCCAGGAAAGGAAATGCTCTGGCCATAGTGAGAGTGGCGTGGCCAGTGCAGAAGTTCACGTGCTTCATTGCCAAGTGAGCTTTCTTTTTATGTTCATTGTCATCTTCCCCTGCTGTTTTCCATTGCCAACACTTGATGCTTTTTCATGTTTAGGGATCAGCATCAGGAATATCTTAAATTGTATCTGAATTTTAAATAATTTCCAGTTCTTTATCCTTGTTGCCCCATGTATAGTGTCTCAGTGGACGTACTTGAAAGGACAGATGAGTTCTTTGAGCAGAACTTAGAAGCTGCCCTCTCCAGGGGAAAAAGTGGTGAATTTTCAGGTAACAATAAAGCTGGAAATGTAGTTTGATGCTATTCCTGACAATTTAAATGGGACCACCAATGGTGCATCAAAAAGAGTGCTATAAATTCTGATTCATTAAGGCAATTATCCAGGGGTCCTGCTAGTCAGGAGGAGAAGAGAGAAACAGATGACAGAAACAAAGTCATCTTATGAGTTTGGCTGGAATTTTAATTGCACTTCTCCCTTTATTAATTAAGAAAACGAATGTTTATCACAGACCAGTGAAGACTGGTAGTGTGCTCTAGAGAGGACTCCTGGTGCAGCATCCTGCTCCTGCTGGCAGTGCTTTTGAGAGACAGGAGGTGGCAGTCGGGGAGAGTCCGCACCCAGCAGAGGGCTGGCCACAAATAATCAGGAAACGGGCATTTTGCAGGGGCTTTGGCTTCCCTTTCAAATTTTAAGCTAGTCTCAATTCTGTGTGACTCAGTCCAGTTTGACGATTCAAGGAGATGGGCTCGGGCCATGTCTGTTGCAAGATGCCACCTCCCTGCCACCCTGCCGGCTGTGCTCATATGCCAGCCCAATTACAGACTTGAAATGTGGGCTGCTATTTTCACAGTGATTGCGGTTTCTAGCGAGCCCTGAAACGCGGTAGGGTAGTGAAGTCTGACACATGTTACAGCCTGGGCATCCTTTTAGATGCTCTCTAGCACCTTCCCTCTGCCACTTCCAGGGCTGTTGCCCAGCTCTCTGGTGCTCTCTCAAAGCTGCTGTACCACCTGGCAATAGACAATCACAGAGCTGATGTTTCCAGATTATTGGGCAGGAGGGTTAATGACTTCCTCCCTGCAATATTGTAAGGCTGGGGAGGCTGCAAGGGGAATTCTAGTTCTGAAGGCTGCCCATAAACATGTCTGTATTGCCGGGCTGGAAGAGTTAGATACTGTCTTTAGTCAGAGGCTGAAGCCAGGAATGCTGCAGAGCAGGAAGTCAGTATAGGATAATTTAGATCAGAAGGGACTTACAGAAGTCTCCAGTCCAACCTCCTGCTTTAAGCAGGGTCAGCTTTGAGGTCAGATAGGGCTACTTGGGTCTTTATCCTATTTGGCCTTGAAAACCTTTTAGGACAGAGTGTACAACCTCTCTGGGCAATCTGTTCATGGATTAATTGGTTGCAATAAATTGGCATTTTCTTAATTATTACTATTCATTTATTTTCTGGTTCATTTTTCATGTCTCTGAGCTTTCTGTCTGTATTGGTAAAAGCAATCTCATGGTTTCTAAGCAAGGACTGGGGAAACTGTAAGTAACAGTGTTGCCATTCCCAATTTTCCATTTTCTTTAAGTATGTTCTCTCCCTTTGTTTAAAGCCCCCACTGTCTTTTTCTGCTTCTTTTTCCTTACATGGTTCCTCACCCACCCCTATGACAACGGTAGAGGAGGAATGACTCTGTTTTCCATGTATCTTGGGCTGCTGCTAGGATCTTTGTAGTACTTTTAGATAGCTGAGACCATTTGATGCTCAGTATAACTTCAGTTTGTGAGGAACTGAAGGGTGGGGGAGATGAGATGAGAGCAGGATCCAGACCTCCCGTTTCTAGGTACTGCAGTAAGCAGCTTCTCATGACAATTTGCATTCGTGTACTGTATTTCAAATGTTGAACATTGAATGATGAAGTGCCTGGTTTGCATCAACCTTGAGGTAGAGATCATGTTCTTGCGCCATGTTGTCCCACTCTGTGACAATAATGGTGTGAGCATTGCACTGGTGGTGTTTGTTCGTGGTGGAATAATGTGTTAGCTCTGGCATGCGGTGTGATATGTTTGTTCTTGTCGTCTCGGGCTGGTTGTGTTGATGAGGAGCCTTGTTTCATTTTGGCTACATCATGGTTGCCTCAGGCTTTTCCCTTTTTAACCTACTCACTCTGTAAGTTACATTAAGGAAATAATAAATAAATGGCAATGGGCTTTCCCTAGCTGAAATTAACTGTTGACCTTAGACCACCATAAGCTACATCTATAAAAAGCCCCTGCTGATTTTCCTGGTGGGCTAGAGGAAGCCCCTGAGTGGCTTTTTGTGAATTAATGTTTGGAGGAGGAGTGGCAGGGATGGTGTGAACGCAATGTGTTTTGCTACACTAGCTGATGATTGCTTGAATGAGTGGACTTCCTGATTCAAAGGTAAAGAATGAATGGTCTCTGCTCATAGTTTCAATTTTATTATAAAAGGTACTTTAGTAGCTCAGTGGTAACTGTAGCCCCACGCAAGTGCTGCCTAGACAATTGTTTCCACTGCTTGAGAAAAAGTCCATCTGACGCACCAATGGGAAGTCGACACTTTCAGTTCATTAAAGCGAGCATCTATGAGTGTATGTACTCAGCTGAGAATGTTTCAGCCTCTAACAGGGGTCTGAAAAAGGCTTGAACTTTAAAAGCTTCCATTGTCTGAAGGCACAGGCTGTTCCAGCTCAGCTCCCTCCGGCTGTAGCGCTGGGACTAAGAGTGTAGATGCTATTTGATTGTTGCAGCAGCCTTGCTTTATTGCTTAACCTTGCTTTATTTAAAAATAATAATTAAAGCTGTTGCTCTCTGTGTTTGCAAGATAACGAATTTGGAATGCATAAAAGAAGTTATTTGGCTAAAGGTTCAGCAAATGGGCCTTTAGAGAGAACTGATGACAAGTATATTCATGTTTTACTAATTTTTTTAGTATTTGTCTGCTGTGTTCTCTTTGCAAAGTTAATATCCCTGTCTGTATTTTCTGACTAGCTCCTTCAAATTGGTTATTACTCTGATGCAAGTAGTTCTGGAAGGTGGCCCTGTAGGGGCTTTTTTTGGCCTATTTTGCTGTAATGGTTGCTTTGAGATTGCATCAAAATAATGCCACTTGACGATGCAGCAGGATACTGATGACCTCTGAAAAAGGTTTCTTGGTACATTAGCATCCTACAGACCAGACTTAAAGGGAGCTTGGATATTGCTGGAGAAGCTAGCAAACAAACAGCAGGATACAGCATCTTCCACATGAAAGCTGTTACTGCCTTTTCCCTCCTAAATGAGTTTACTGTACTGCTGAAGCAGTGAGCATACTTGTTCTAAGGGCTTGGGGGCTTTTTAATATTAGAGTGCTATAGGATTAAATATTCAGTCACCAAATCTCTAATGTCAACCTTGGTAATAAGGGGGAAGCAATGATGTTAACAGCTTTTCTGATATGATTTAGGGGGCAGCACTATGTTTGGTCCCATCTTGTTTTCAGTTGAGGTACTGGTGTCTGAAAACATAACTAGGAATGTCAGCATCTGACAATATACTGTATATAGATAAGAACTGTTCGTGAACTTTAAACGACCATTTCTAGTTTGAATAGCTGTATTATGTCTTTAAATATAGCAGCTTTTCAGCTTTGTCACAGCCGTGGTTAAGATGATAGGCTGAGATGACACTTCTACCTTGTTTTTTTTCTTCAGATATGGTCACTCCAGGGAATTTATAATCAAGACTAGTTCAGGTTAGAAGGGGCCTTTGCAGGTCATCTAGTCCAGTCTCCTGCTCTTTTGTGGTGTCTAATTTGCTGAAGTGGTCCCTAATCTACTCTTTCTCTACTCTGGGTCATGCTTCACTTGCACAGACTCTGCCACTACCTTCAGGGAGGTCTGAGAGCAGACCTTCCCAGCCAAGTAGAGATTGGCCTTTTTTTGTGCTCTTTGAGATACTTACTGCTTCCTTCTGCACCCCTTCCATGTTTCAGCTCCAGCCAAGCTTTTACTTTCCTGTCCTATGCACTCAGGCTCTGTCTCCATATTCCTTCTAAGTAGCCTGTCCCCACTGTCACCTCCCGTACACTTCCTTTTCGTGTTTGAGTTTGCTCAGGAGTTCCCCTTCGGCCAGAGCTGGCCCCCTGCCATGTTTGCTTGACTTCCTGCACATCAGAACAGGCTGTTCTGCTTTAAGTGGTTGTTCTTGGAGATCCACTGGCCCTCCTAAGTCCCTCAGCCTCAGCATCCGATGGGATTCTGCCTACCAGTTCCCTGAACAAGACCACATCTTCTCTTCCAAAGTTCAGCATGTGTATTCTGCTACCTGCCTACCTCACTTCTTTTAGGATTTTTGTATCATCAAGTTACGATTGCTGCAACGAAGGCTGTGGTCAGCCTTTGCAGATTTCGCTAGTTCATCTTAATGAGTAGCAGATTGAGCGGAGTTGCTCTCCTAATTGGCTTTTCTATCAGATTTTGCCAAAAAGTTGTCTTCCAGGATTGCTCTCTTGGATTGCTTGCACCCTTCCTTGTTGCCCTCCCAGGAGTTACTGGGGTGGTGAAAACCCCCAGGGAGAACCAGGGCCAATTGAAATGCTTCTCCCAGCTGAGTACAGCTCATTGCATCCACTTTCTCTTGTTTTGGTGGCCTGTAGCAAACACCTATCACACTATTATGCTTGGTGGCCTCCTCTCTCATCCTGACTCATAAGCTTTTGACCAGTTTGTCACGTATTGCTTTGCAGAGCTCTGCACGTTTGAGTCGCTTCTTTGCATAAGAGCACCGCCCCAAGCTCTCTTTTTTTTTTCTTCTCTTTTTACCTTCCTGAAGAGCCATCTTCGATTCATCCATCCATGACAGCACTGCAGTCATATAAACTACCCCACCACATCTCTACTCCTAGAGATATCATAGCTTTGTGTCTGCACATGGGCTTCCAGTTTCTTCTGTTTTGCAGCATTTGTTTGTGTACCTGCCCTTTGGAGAAGCCCCCTGTGACACACCTTGGGAGTGGGAGGGGTAAAGTCTTGGGAAAAGATAAGGAACGCTGGCTACTGTTTGTTCCTCAATTCTACTTTTCCATGGAACTGGTTCTGGTGTCACAGTGTTAATCTTCTTGCGAAGCAAAGGAGCTACTCAAGTTATGTAGGAAATGTCAGGGATATTGCTCCTGGGTACTGTTATATCCTGGGAAAAGACCTTTTGTAACCCCTTTCTAGAACCAAGTGAGCAAGTATATAGTGGGAGATACAGGCATTTCTAATCTGTCTCTTTCATATGCATCTTCTATGACATAGGGTGGGTTTGTGTATCTGTAGAAAGATACGGATTGGTCCATCTTATGGATTGGTCACTTTTTAAGACAGTTTGCACGTATGCTAAATCACAGATGAGTTACTTTAATACATCCTTTCATCTACTTGCACAAACACATGCATGTATTCTGTCGGTGCGGTAACTTCTGTTCAACCTTCTTCAAGCAGATTTTGGGTTTCTTCAGTGTTTTTCTGTATGGTGGACTCTGACTGTCCCACAGAAGATTTGAGAATTAGTCCCCAGTGAGGAAGAATGGAGGAAGACTTTTTCTTCCTCTCTCCAGTGTAAGGGAGCAGAATCAGCTGGCATTGGTCCTGTACTTCCTCCTCGTCTTCTCAGAATCTGGAAGACTGCAGTTCCCTCCTCCCACATCCTCATCTCTACTCAGATCCGTGAAACTATTGATGATTAGAAGTAAAATTTTTTTCATGCCCAGGGTTCTTCAGGTGAATTCCACCCAGGCTGTGATAGCTCCTAAACTGTGCCCTGGCTATCTGAAGAGGAACCATCCTAGAACAATTGCTAGGAGCTCAGTGCACACTTCCCCTGAGCACTTCTCCATAGCTGTGGAAGTTACAGTGTGCTCAATGGCTGTGGTATCTTAGTAACTTCTCTTTGGCCTTTCTTTTTGAGGGGGTTCTGTTGTACATATTTCGAGAGAATCTTTCAAAAGAGAAGCTAGACAGTCACTGTGGCATTGTGTGTCTGTCCATGCCCCCCCCCCAAAAAAAAATGCCAGAGGAGATGCTATGCTGGACCTGATAGTCACCAGTGCAAGTGAGCTAATTGGTGACACCAAGATTGGAGGCAGCCTGGCCTGTAGTGATCATGCAGTGATGCATGCCTCAGCCATGCCAGTCTCTTGTATTCCTTTCCTGTTTTCTTATACCTGGGGATTGAGAGCTCTCTAAGGAAAGCATCCTTAAAGATCCACCAGCTCTGTTATGTCCCTGAGGACAGTTTCCAAGGGGGTCCTATTAACCAACTCCTTGAAGAGCCATAGTTTGCATTCCTAAAATTCAAGGTCCTGGCTTTACTCTTCGCCTGACCCATATCCCTCACCAAGGGCAAATCCCTTCTAACCAACCCAGTGGCCTTCTATGATGGAGTGACTACATCAGTGGACAAGAGAGGAGCTATAGATGTTGTCTATCTGGACTTCTGTAAGGCCTTTTATACAGTCCCCCACAACATCCTTCTCTCTAAATTGGAGAGAGATGGATTTGGTGCATAGACAGTTCTGTGGATGAGGAATTGGTTGGCTGCTCACATTCAGAGGGTAGTGGTCAGTGGCTCAGTGTCCAGATGGAAATCAGTGACAAGTGGTGTCCCTCAGGGGTTCCTATTGGGATCGGTGCTGTTCAGTATCTTCACCAGTGACATAGAAGTTTGCAGATGACACCAAGCTGAGTGGTGTGGCTGATGCACCTGAGGGAGAGAATGCCATCCAAAGGGACCTGGACAGGCTGAAGAAATGAGCCTAGGTGAATGTCCTGAGGTGTAACAAGGCCAAGTGCAAAGTCTTGCAGCTGCATTCGGGCAACCTACGGTATCAATACAGGCTGGGGGATGCAGGGATTGAGAGAAAAATTTTTAAGTGAGGGTGGTGAAACACTGCAACAGGTTGCCCAGAGGGGTGGTAGGTGCCCCATCCCTGGAAACATTCAAGGTCAGGTTGGACAGGGCTCTGAGCAACCTGATCTAGTGGAGGTGTCCCTGCTTATTGCAAGGCGGGTTGGACAAGGTGACTTTTAAAGGTCCCTTCCAACCCAAACTGTTCTGTGATTCCTACGAAGGGTTTTCCTGTTACGAGAAAAGGTACTTTTCTTTCTTTCCCCTTGTAGCTTTGTTGTTTCACTTGGAACAAAAGATTTTTTTTTAAAGGAAACTTTACCTTGTTGCCATAATGCAGTTGCAAGTACAAGTTTAAAAAAAAAAAAAACCTTCATGCAATTTGAACACAAAATGTGACTATATTTGGAACTACAGTCACATGGGATCTGTCACTTGATTGAAAGACTACAATGTTCACAACTGATGTTTAAGAAATGTGTTAATTATGCTGAAAAATGCTTGCTACTTCATTTCTTACAAGATAGAAATCTTCCATAGCACGTGACAAATCTCACTTAATATTTTGATTTTAATATTTAAATGAGCTTTTCTCACTTAATATTTTGAAAAATAGTAGTATGGTGAAAAGCGTCCTCATAATTGCCTGCAAAGCACACTTTTGCAAGTCAGATGAAGGTCTTTCAACCAGCTGATATTTCTCCACTTTTAGTGTTTGATTCTGCTCTGGTTCTTAGCAGAGCAATCCTAATTTGAAGCTTGTTAGGTGCCTGTGGTTTCCAGCAGTGCAAATGTAATGTAAAGCTGGATTTCAGCCTAATGAATGCAGCACTTTGTGGGCTTTTTCACTGGTAGAAAATTAACTTGAGCCCTGAGGCATGGCAGAGGGGAAGATCACTTCGTTGTCGTTTAAGAGCCATTAATCTGATATGAATGCTTTCCCTCTTCTAGCTGATCTCTTTTTGAAATGTTGCCCAATTTTAAGTGTCAAAACCAGATGAAGCAGGCGAACCCTACTCCTGCGTTATTTCTGCGAGCTGTGTGTTTCTCAATTACAGCTTTTGAGCCAGAGCAAATGCAGAGAACGTCTGCTACCGGCAGCATTGGGGCTAACCTCTGCTCTTGACCACGAGGTTTCCCAACCCTTGCAGTGAAGGCTAGTACTGCTAATGATGCACAAACGGCATCCCACTAACAATTTCCACACCTCAATTGTCTTCTCTGTTATGCAGAAGACCTGCTTTAAAATATCAGCATCCCTCAACCACAGTCTGGTCGTGGTGGCTTAACCTTGCAATAGCTCTAGCCATCTCGGTAATTCCAGCCCACCATTCATGCACAGTTTGCTCATCTTGACAGGGGCATTCCCATGCACGGCTCCCGTGCTGACAGCGGCTGTCTGTCTGTGTTCCTGTCTAGAAGGATTTTCATCTTTGGGTGCAGCCCCAGCTCCATGAAGCTGCTGATGAAATTCCCGTTGACCGCTAGGGTTTGGCATTCCCCAGTCGTTCTTTCCTTCCTGCCTACGTTCATTCAGCGTGTGTTCAGCTCTGGTTTCACACTCACCTCTTCTCTAGCCCTTCCTCCTCCACTCTTGTCTCCTTAAAAGATGACAGAGGCACAGAAATAGCACTTTCTGCAGTCTTCAGAGGGGTTATTTTGTGGTTTCCTGGAGAGCCTAAGCTTGCGTGTAGCTTGCTTGTGAGCCTTTTTTTTTTTTTTTTTAATTCTCTCTTTTGAAACTTTTATGCTGAAGGCCCAGCCTCACAGGAAACCATCTTTAACCAAACCACAGCAGCAGAGTTATCGCGTTTACCCCCCTCCCCAAAACTGTCTGAAAGATCACATAGGTGGCACAGTTTCACAGCCCTAAGAATTTCACTGCTTTGCAGTGGGAATGCACACGCTGGGTAGGAAATCCCGAGATGTTCCACTGCCTCTGCTTCAAAGGGCCAGCGCTCATTAGGCTCCTGTCAATTCCTCTTAGGGTTTTGGGGTGGGTTTTTTTGCTGGGGTGAGGGGAGGAGGGACATCGCTTCTACCTTCAGCACAGTGAACTTCAGCAGGAGTTCTTTTTCAGGTTTTGCGTGTACTGAAGAGGTTGTGTGTTGAGGTGATGCTGGGTTGTGACTAGACTAGACAAAAATTCAGACGCTAGCTGGAGCCTTTTTGAAGTTGCCATTTGTGGCCTACCATAACCATCCTTTTCTTTCCTGTGCCTGATGGCTTTTTATTTTTACCTAAGATGTAAGCTCACTTAGCATCAGTACAGAATCAGGGATTCCTTCATTTACACTAGTCATGCCCTATTTTGGGAGTCTGCTGGTTATCCGTAGTTGTGTTCCCTATTCATCTTTGTCTTCCACAAGCCTGTATGGTTGGGTTTGGGTTTTTTCTGCTGAAAGGTGATGCTACCAGTCAGGCTTTCTTTCAACATGCTGTCTCTGATTTTAAATCATGCTGTTATACTGGCTAGTAATGTACTGAGCACAAACAAAAGATCACTGAAAATATCCTTCTCAGTAATGGTTAAAGTTTCATATTTGATTGAACTCTTTAGTTTTAAATACTACCTTTTAGCAAAAAGATGTATATCTTTGTTGTTAAGTGATAAACTCTCCATGGGATCAGGAGAAAGAGAATTTTGTTTTCCCTGTGCTATAGCCTATTTTATGAACATGAAAAAAATCACAAGTTGTGTTGTATTTGCTTTTCAGGCTTTTAAAGGATGGTAATCGCTCATTAGCTCCATTTCATGATACGAGGAATCATTTGAACAAAACCCAAAAGAGGTGCCATAATAAATTAGCACAAAGTCAGAACTGGAATGTGGCATTTATGTTGAAAGTCTCAACCCTGCCTTGTCCAGAAGTTAACAAGTACCTGAAGTTGTTCCTGCTTTTTCTCTCACATCCAAGGATATTTGCACAGAAATTACAACATCCTCGTAGAACAATAACAAAACTTTGTCTGATAAAACAATGAGGTTTTTTAGATAAACTAAGAAACCGTGGGTTTACGTGACACTCCAGCTCATCTATTGGGAAGGCCCACTTCCTGTGCCATTCCTGTTGTTTAATTTGGTCTTCTCAGAATTCGCAAGTTTATTTGAATTTTCCAGCTTTCCTCTGATTTATCCAACTTTCCCAGTTTGTCTGAACTAATTCCACCTCACTCCTTTATTCTTAAGATTTGTAGCAAGTTAATGGAAGGCCAAATTCTGCTCTAGTGTTGATTGAAAATAATAAATTGTTTTTTCTCCCCTTTTTTAACTAATATTTATATCCTATCAGAAATAGTGCCTTTCTTATAATCTCTTTAGGTCTGATCACTATAATGTATTTTTTTTTTTAGCATGCTGAATAAATTGTATTTGCAGTGAGGTTGGTTTTTTCTCTTCTCCAGTGTCTTTTCTGTGTTTGTCCGTACCTTACTTGAAGCATAACTTTTTTTTTCCTCTCGTTCCAGGAGATGGGGAAGAAGCTGCGTAGGAATGGCACGGCTGCTTTTCCTGCAGATGCCCTGCTGCTGCTTGTCGCAGGCAGAATCTCGAATGGGGCAGTTACTCCGCTTGCCTTCACAAGGCAGTAATAAGGGGTGAGGCCATGCTGACCTGGAGGACCCTTCTCAGCCCTCACCGCTTGAGGACTGGAGCAGACTTGAAGAGGGACATTCTCTACACACATGAACTGCAGCCTCCCTTGTGTCACTATGGCTGCAGGTAGGAGCTCACCTGTCTGTCATGTCATACCTGCTCTGGGGTCTCCAGTTATCAGTCAGCATCTTCCACAAGCTCCAAAGTCTCTTCCTCTTTTCTGCTGGCGAGGAAGAGGACCAAAACTAGTTGGATTTAACACTGAATGGAGCAAAGAAGCCCAAGTGCTATGATGCACGTAAGGAGAGATAACACATTGTCTTTCCTATTTTTCTCTCTCTCATCGTTCCCCTTTTGCAGCGTTGTGGTGGTTACCATGTACATCTCTGTCTTGGGCTGGCGGCTTGTGCCAGAGTGGAAAAGGAAACAGTTTAAAAGTATGAGGAGCGTGCTAGGGCAGGAGAAAGGGTAGATTTGTAGGGGAGAAGGGTGGTTTGATGTAGTGAACGTAGAAGCTGTGGTCTTTTGTCTATGCATTGCTTCAGCATAGTTCTGCATCTCTTAAGGCCTTCACGCTTCTGTCTCTGGGGCTCAGAAAGATGGTTTAAAGCTTGTTCTTGATTCATGGCAACATCTGAAGCCCATTCAGGGTTCGTACCTCTGCTGTATTTGGTCCTGCATTTTTTTTGGAAAAGCAGTGCCCCTGTCATGGAGGGGGAGGGGGACAAGCAGCACCAGGAACCTGTCTGGAGGGGTGTGACACAACGCACATGGCTGTCTGATATGGCAGACTAGCCCTGTGACTGCGAGATAACGTCTGGTCTACAGCATCTCTGACCGCAGGTACATAATTCAGTTGTTGGATGGGGAGACGGGGGGGAAAACCCAGTAGAATTTTAAAATCTGCTTGAAAAAAAAAAAAAGCTCTTGGCCCTCTGGCTGCATGCTGAACCAGAAAAAACCTGCACACGGAACAGTTCAAGTAACAAGCCATAAAAGAGGCCACACTGTGAGATGAAAGATTTTTTTTCTCTTTTTGACGTGAGGTACCAGTGATGAAAACTGCCGGAGGATGTCGCAGTCGATGACTTAAGGATGGAATTTCCACATTGCTTCTGGGTCCTCTTGGTTATGCAGAGTGACGCCAGCCCTTTCGGGTTGTTTGAACGCTTATGGTTTTGTAACAGCCTTTAACGTGCAGGGATTTTATTTAGGACATCAGCACTTCTATCTCAGGAGTGGATTTGAGTGACGTTTCCATGTTCCTGTCCAGGAAACATGAGAAATCCTCTCCTGTTCCTGTATGGTCAGAGGAGGCTGGGGAGAGGGGAGGGTTTGGTTAGCTCTCTGAATGAATGAATGAATGAAACTGCCCCTGCAATGACATGTTGCCTGGTGTGTTTAGAGATTCTCCTTGGAGCACTTCCAGAGAATGGGCTCTATATTCCAGGAATGAATAGCTGTACATGACTCTGTGTTTGCAGTTCCCGGTGATGCTGCTTCTGATTGCTCTGAGCAGAAATGAGCAGAGCTGCTGAGTGGTAGGTAGCAGGGTAATAACACAAGCAGTTGACATTTCTGCATGAAGTTCATGTGGCTGGTAGTATGCTTTAAAGGTGGACACCTCGAGACTCCTGCTTTTCTGATGTGCTATGCAGATGTGTTTAAAGTTGTTTAAATGGGAGAAAAAAAAGAAAAGTAGGTTTCCTCCGCCCTAATTTCAGGATTGCATTTCCCAATGTTATTGGTAGTTTCACCAGGTCAAAACTGAGATAGGTCACCTGAGGTAATTCTTCGTCTAACTTCTAGGAGGATTTTTGAACCTATTTATTACAGGTTTAAGATATGTTCCACTTAAAGTAAGGTGGAGGCGTTGTGGTATTGCAGTGACTAATGGGACTCTAATCCTGCTGTTTCATTCCCAGGATGGTTTGAAAATCCCTAGTCAAATAAAAGTTAAGCTGGATGTGGTAAGTGTTCTCTATTGCAGCAAGTTTTTGTGATATGAAAACTTTAAAAACACTATGTTCTAGGAAAAGGTTATAGCTGTGGCGGTAAACACTTCTTCTAGCTGTGACCCCAGGTTTAATGATAAATCTGTGCGTTCCTATGCGTATGCACGTGCCCCCGGTCATGGCTACTTGCAAAACTGATTTGAATAAATTAAAATGAAGTGTCTGTTATGCTTTCCCAGGCAGCTGTGTTGTCCTCTGTCTCTCGCTTAGAAGCGAGCTTCTCGGCTTCCTGTGCTGCGTCCTCGGACACCGCACGCGTGGTGAAATCAGGGAATTTCAGCGAGCCGTAGGAGGAAGTGAACGTTCTGTCCTCCTGCGTGGTCATGGTCAAAAGTACGTGTGTAAAAATGTTCAAAGGATTGTAAGAAGAGACTCCTTGAGCAAATAGACGCAAAATCCCTGGATTTTCAAAAGTTAAAATCTCCAGTAGTGGAGTTTTGTGAACCTCACCCAGCTGTGGTGCCTGTGTGCCTTCTGGTTAAGGTTAACTGTGAAGCAAATGCCATGTTACACAGCTAGCGAGTGGTTAACCAAAGGGAATTTCACTTTGCTGCAGAGATGGGAAACCACAATACGTGTGTCTTCCTCCAGGTTATTCGGTGGGCATTCAGAGAAAAAATCCTGGGGGTGGAGGATGTGGAGAAGATACTAAAAATTTCAAGTTTAGGTTCCTCTAGTCCATTCAGAGACTCTGTACCAGATCTATGGGGTGGGTGGAGAGGGATGTGTTGTGCCACAGATACCTTTAAGAGCTCTCCTGTCTGTTGTTAGCATCATCGAGATGTGTAATCAAATTGTAGTCAAGTATATCTGTTGTAAAGGCACTACTTTGGTGCCTTCACCAAAGGATGCATTTTTAGTAAGGCTATTAAAATGGACTTCTCAAAAACATCCCTTTTAAAAGAAAGAATAGAAAACTGGAGGTTTTAGACTATTTGCTTTGTGCTCATGATACTGGGGTCCACTCTTATGGAATGGCAAACACTAAGCAAAATGAAAGTGGCCTGGAAATAACATCTAACTGGTGATGCTTTAGGGGTTTGGTTTTTTTTAAATAAAAAAAAAATAGAATTCTTACAGGGATTTTAAGGGAAGGAGGCAAGGTAGATGAATGGCCAGAAACCAACTATTTCTGCATGCTTTGTACCATAGGGATGTCTTTCTTTTCAGTTGGATTGCTACCTGGATTGGCTCTTCTGGTGTGTTTTACAGAACTAAATTGGGTAGAGAGGTACCTGGATCCAGAAGAGCGTTACACAATATCAGACACTTAGTAATTTCAGTATGTCCTGCGGGTAGTTATGCTGTAGTGGTGTTACATGTCCACCAGCAGGTAATTTACAGTCAACAAAATGAGTTACATCATCTTCTTATCTGATTTCTCCAGTATGTCAGTTTTCCAGATCAGAGGCAGCTAGAATGAGTAAGACTAAAATCAATTATATAAACCTCCAGACCAATACAGACTTTCTGTAGGAATCTCCCAGAGAGAAGAAGAGGTACAGAACTTTGTTGCCTTCCTCAATGTGCTAATACAAAAATGTGAAAACTGCAATCCTTGATAAAGAGTCTGGGATCAGCCTCTGACCGAGGCCAGTAATGAATCGTACAGTGAGGACCGTATGTTTGCTCTGTTTCTAATCTCATTTCCCTGAGGATTCCCTGCTGGCTTTCGCCAGCTGGTGATTTAGGGACTTCCTGAGCCAGAGGCTGCATCCACACTTGTTCTTAAAAACCAACAAGACATCTCTTCCTTGAATTCATCTGATCATTTTTTAAATAATTTATTCTTTTGCTCTCCAAAACATCCCACGTCACTGAGTTCCCAGATCTGATTATACTTTTTTTTACTCAATAACTTTTTGGTGGTTTTTTTCCCCCCACTTGACACTGAATTCTTGCATTATGAAAACCAGTAAGTAGTAATCCTCCACTGCCTTGTTCACTCATGATTTTATAAACCTGAGACATCAGTCATCTCTCTCTTCTTACTTAGGAAGTTTGAGCTTATTTCATCTTTCCCTGAGTGGGAACCTTTCTGTATCTCTGTATCTGCTGCCTTGTCTATATATTTTGTACTTTGTTTGCAGCTCTTGTGTTAGGAGGTGACCGAGGTTGTACAGTGGTGACGAGAAAGGGATTTATAAGTTAGCACAACGTCTTTGGTTTCTGTCTCTAATTCCCAGATTCTTTTTGTCTTTGTTGTGGCACCTGATGCCTGCCCTGGTATGTTCAGGAAGCTTAAAACTAACCTTGAGATGGCAAAGGATAAATGACTCATAAAAGATACTCTGCCTATAGGTGCTGGTTCAGACTTCCAGCGGGAGGACGTGCCAATACATATCAGATAAGACATGGATTTGTGGTTTTTACAAAAGCTGACGTGCTGAAGAGGGAGAGGATGGCTTTACATCATAGGTCTTCTCCCGAGTTCCATGCCTGTTTCCCTCTGTTCTTTCTCCCCTCCCAAATGACGCAGCTCTGAGAAACAGAAAGGAAAATCTTCCCTAAAACTGTTTTGGTTCTTTTTCTGATTCCAAAGGAAAACACCCAACTTGTGCTTCAGAATACCAATAATTCCCAGTATTACAAAAGCAAATCACTTTCTTCTTTTGATTTTAAGAAGAGGAGCTGAGAAGGAAACAGGAAGCTGATCCTGGCAGTCTGGTCTGTTCTGCATGCAAGGAATTTGATTTCAGGAGCCTTCCCAAACTCAGACTTAAGGGATGGAAAGCGCTCTGGTTTGTACAGCAACTGAGGAATTTTGTCATTGTCTTTACTGATGTGAAGTACTCTCGTTTTTGTGGGAGAGTAGCAGCGTAAAGAAACTTTAAATATCGATTATATGTGCTGATACATCCCTGATCTTACAAAAACTTTAAGCATCAGGTCTCTTTTGTATATATATTCAAGTGTACTGGAAGGTCCAAGTCTGTGCTAGGAAATGTAGGTGCTAGGGAAATTTTGCTCTGGGAGGTAGTATTATGAGAAAATTACTGCTGTGCTGTTGTTAAAGCTTTTAATGATTTTTTTTTTTTATTTAAAGAATCTTAATGAGTTCTGAAACACTAATCTTAACACTGAAACTGTTGATCTTTTTTGGAAAAATTGGAGGAAAAATTTAACTAATTTTTCAGCTTTATCATAAGTAAGGCCCATGCTGGGGTCCTGCTGTCCCGGGAAGATGGGACAGGCTGAGTTTATTATGTGGAACAGGATGAAATACTATTTCAGACCAAACTGAGACAGAGGCTTAGTTGTTTTTTTTCCAAGGTATTAGGTGGTCTAGGGAAAGATACCATCTTTCTACAAACCCTGGTTCTGAAATAACAAGTACATTGAAGGTGACATCAGACCTTAGTCTACAGAGTTTAACTTTCACTTCTGCAGGACAGTTACCTTCCAAGCCCCTCTGCCGTGTCTCTGTGTGAAGTCGTGTTATGTTTGGCCTGTGATGCAAAGCCAGCATTAAGCATGTGTCGTGTTTTCTTCTGTTTCACTTGATTTTTGTTCTTTTCCTGGATGATTTTGCCTGGCATTCCTCTCATTGTTATCAGACAGAATCCCCTTTGTTTCCCCACCTTTTATTTACTTTTCTCAGTCCCCATAAGTGTTCTCCTTTCTAGCAGAAGAGACAGCCCTGTGGTAGATGTCTCTCTGTTTGGGGTACATGGTACCTCTGCTTACGAAGCCAGAGCACCCGGCTGCAGCCAGAGAGGACCCCCGTTTAGCCGGGAGGTGGCCGTAGCAGCCTGCACACAGCACCCTGTCTCTTCCCTGCTCCGAAGCCACCTTCCACCTCTGCAGGGGTACGTTGCAGGGAAGCAGAAGGTGAAGCCCAGAAGTCCATTTCTCGCCAGCGCTGCTGAAGATAGGATTGCTTCCTTAGTGTTTCTTCCACATCAGTCCTTCCACTCGTCTTCTGCTTGTCCATAAATTGTAGTGCCTTTCTGTCCTGTCCTTTTCTGCAGCAACGCTGAGCACTCCTTTACCAACACCAAGCTGGACGTGTCAGGGTTACAGAGAAGCTCTGAAGCTGGCCTCCGTTCTGATGCTGCGGACCTGCCTGCATCCCACTGCGTGCTGACTCATATCACCCATGCCGTGGGCAGTGAAACCCCATCGCTGCTCTGCTCGTCCTGCTCTGACCCTTCCCCACCCGTCGCAGGCACGGAGCACTCCCTGGCCAGTGGAGGCTTCTTGGAGTCACACTTGGGTGTTAAGTCGCTCCAGTCTCAGGTGTGTTTTAAGGCAACTGTAGGAGCTTTTAACCACCACAAGTCAGGACTGCCCTGCTGCTGTGAGGCTGAGATCTAGAAAGAGGAGCCTGAGAGATTGCATTAAGGCATTAAAAATCCAGGAACTTTGTTCACTGGGATCAGGGATTTTTTTTGTTTCAGATAGGGGGGGTGGCACAGGAAGTGTACTCTCTTCCCCTCCTAGTCTCCAATTGTTTTGCATTAGTCACTGGTGCTGATTAAAGCCCAGCCCAGATTAAATACATTAAGGTGACTCCATTACCACCGTGTCAAGGAACAGGAAGGTATAAACTGATAGACAGACGCAATCACTGAGTCTGACCCTACGCATACAGTAGGTGTCTGTATGTCAGTCATCCCTAAAAGCGGTGGTGGTTAGTGGAAAGGCCTGTGCAAGAGCCAAGAAAAAGAGAACAAAAGGTTAAGCCTGGAAGGGTGGAGAAGGGAAGAGGTGGGTGTAAAGAGGAACTGAAGAGCTGGCAAAGGGGGTTCAGCATCTTGTAAACATGCAGCTTCATGAAACCAGGACTTGGATCTGTGTAGCTGAAGGTTTTTGGAAGCTGGAAGAGAACAAAATCTCTTGTCTTTTATAATTTCTGTCATCGTAGTGCAATGGGGATGGAAATTTTTTGTCTGTATTTGGTGTCCTAGGTTTGGAGGACGCATGTGAATGACGCAGCTCCCAGATGTGCACTTTGCAGAGCATGGAACCAAGTCATTTCAAAATTACAATATTTGAGGAATCCATGGAAACAGGGTGAGATGTTTGAAAGAATTGAAACTAGTAGGCTTGGAGATACTCAGGATGTTTTGAAAAGCTGATTTTGTTTTGGGAGAAAGCTAACTTAGCAGAACCAAAACTTTTATTGAAACTTAAGCTTAGTTGAACTGTTGACTCTTCCAGGGGAGGTGCAGAAAGAAAGAGGCCCTATGAACCAGAAGGATGAGGTGAAGAGTGGGCCTGTCTGAGGTCTCCGTCCCAGACAGACTGCCTGAACCCCTATCAGTATTTGCATGCATAGTGGAAAAACTTCATCAGGACAGAATGGAAGAGGTATCCCTGAGCAACCTCTTGCTTGGTGCACTGTGCTGCTGCAGGAAAGGTTCCTGCCCTACCACAAGATGTAGGTGCGCACATATGCACGATTTAATCAAATATACACTGTTCCACTGTATGCATACATGGATTTTGGAGATTCTTTGCAGGTCATGCAGTGAGACATGATGCATGGTGTCGTTTCTCTTCAGTTTGTTGCAGAAGAACTGCGTGTTGTATGTCATGTCTGAAAAGGGTAGGATGGCAGGAGGCAGCTGCTGGTTCATGTGGTCCTCGGGGTCAAGTGTTGGGGAGAGAGGGAGGGATTGCTTCATCCTTGGAAGGGCCTGTGCTGGGCCTGGAGATGCTCACACAGAGCAGGGTAGGGCTGCCAGCTGGCAGAGAGCTGCAGCAGGCTCCACAGGCTGCAAAGGCTCCTTGTAGGAGGGAAGTGCACAACACAGTGGCAGAAAAAGGGTGTAAACCTTTTGTAGAGGGACTGCATGGAGTTTTACAATCAGGGAAACTAATTAAATTCGCTGTACTGGAAAGACTGGAAGGTGGGCTGCGTGGTTTCCTTGCCCTTCTGCAAGGGTATAGCTGGACTTCCCTCAGTCGTCTTCTCTCTGTTGTCATACTTTATAATCTTTTGTTAAAGCCCTGTGGTCTTTTGTTCCTGTGTTTTGCCCTCCCATGTTTTTCTTGAGGTACAGTTCACAAAGTGCTCTGCAGTACTTCAGCTGCGCTTCTGTTAACACAAGGCAGAGCAGAGGCATTTCTTCACATCCAGCTGACAGCTTCCCTGTTTATCCTCTGCACCTTGGTGTCTGGCTTATTCGCAGCAGCCTGTGATCAATCCAGCCTCTGAACCTTTTTGAGGAATTTCCCCATTAGCGATTCCTCATCACGTACTTGTGCAATTCATTGTTCTCAAACTATGTAACTTGGCATTTGTCCTTGGTGAATTGCCAGCGTTTTCCAAACCACCTACCCAGTTTGCTGAAGTCCTTCTGATTCCTTTCACCAGTGTTCTGGTACCTTCTTTTCATTTGGGGTCTGCGTGTCTATTTAATACCTCTCCTCTGTCCTGTCCCCCAGGCAGTAATGAAGATACCTGATTTTTTAGGTCCAGGACCAATCTTTGAGGAGCCTTGCTGATATATTCTTCCAGACTGATTTTTGCACCCTTTGAGATAATGTTTTTTCGGAGTTTAATTATTGAAATGTCATGTGAAAATTACATTCAAACTCTCAGTATCTCTCATAAAATTTACTGGGTTTTTTTCTGTCCACAAGTGCTGTTATCCTGAAAAAGGAGAAAACAATCAGTTTGACCATGAGTAGCAGCCAACATGGATTTGTCAAGAATAAATCATCTCCTTGCTGTCAGGTAGGCACTTAAAAATCATGTGTTTGTTCCTTTGAGAGGGGATTGAAATTAGTTTTCTTTTCGTTTTAAAGATGTTTGTTCTTTCCGGGCTTCTGGAGTTTCATCCATGACTTCCCAAATGAGACTGAGGATCTTTGGGAATTTGAAAAATTCAACTGATTTTTTTTTTTTACTTGACTATAAACTTTGTGAAGATTAGCGTCAGCCCAGTAACTTTGAAAATCCTAACGTATCTAGCAAATCCCTAGTTTAAGTTCATGTTACCTTGTTATCACTCGTGTTTGTTGTGTTAACTGCCCTGTTACAGCTGACTTCTGTAAAGGCAACAGAAACTGTGCACTTGTATCAGATTTCAGTCCTTTTCTCTTGGGCAGAGTCTAACTCCATCCTTTGTCTTTCTCTTTTAGTTTAATATCAGGGTCCTAAATGTGGTATGCACACAAGTGAGATTTGGAGGGACATGCTGAAATTTGATGTAATTATACATAGATTCACTGTCATACTAGGATTAGAAATCCATTAACATCAGTAGTGAATAATGCCCGTCTTTTCTTCACTGTAAGTATCAGCAATTCAGATCCTGGCTTAGAAAACAACAGAAGTGTTTTGTGCTTGGTCTTGCTATAGTTCTTCAGAAGAGTCTATCAGCATCTTGGGACCACCTGCGTGCAGCCCAGGAAAGCGCAGAGGTTTCAGGCCACATTCGCGATGGGGTTCTCTCATGGGAGAGTTTCCAAAAATGACTGCTTAGTTTAAATCAACACCACTGTTTCCTCACCTTTGTGAGCAATGGAGCCACATCAGCGTTGTAGTGCAGAGGAGGGAATACTACAAGCGCTGACAATAAGTGTGAGGGATTTTTGTTATCGCCCACTAGTTCGCACGTAGTCTGGTGTGATTCATTGTCTTTGCAAAATGGGAGAGCAGCTACAAAGAGAGCGATTTTAGAACTCTCTTCCAGTTGAACCATGAGGAAATCAGACCTAACAAAAGAACGGAAACAGTTGCTGTATCCCAGGCTTACTGTAAAACCTTCACAAGTTGCAAAAAAAAAAATAAATACAAATGTCATGGACTGTCATGTCAGGAAAGAAAGGGATAACTCAGCTCCATATCCAGCCTGGAAGAGAGAGAGGGTTTAATGTACATATAATGAAACTATACTGTAAGGATTTTAACTTGCTGGTATTTAGAGGACCTAGTTATAAAAGAGGTACCTGCATTAGACCTCCCAGGTTTTCAAGGCTCTTGCTTTCTGCCAGTCTGTTAGCTGAGTTTTCAAAACAAGCCTGTGCATTTGAATTGAGGAATTTCTAGAGTCTGTCAAAAAAAAAGTGGAAGATTTCTTTCCTTCCTCTTCACCCTCCATCACTGCTAACAATGGGCTGTGCCATCTTTCTTATAAACACTTCAAGAAGTATTTGTGTCAGAAGGCATGCCAAATATGCCATTTTTGAGAATATTCATCACAGGTTCCTGAGATAACTGTGTTGCTTCTTTGTCTAGTGTTTTAGCTGAGGTTTTAAGGGTCTCCTCTGTATCTCCGTAGGTTATTTATTTACCTGTAGATCTTGAATGCCGTCAATGTGATAGTTAATAAATAAATATATAAAATCTCTTTAAGGAGCTGGGGGGGGAAGGGAGGGTAGGATAAAAGGAGAAATAGCTCTGTTTTTAAACAATAATAATTAATCAAAATCAGAAAGTGTTTTGGTTTTTGTTTGTTGGGGAGCTAGGGGAGTGTTTTGCTTGACTGGTGTCAAATACCTCAAGCTGAGGTTAACCTAGGGCTCCTGGTAGGCATGTTGAACATGAGCCATCAGTACTAAAGGTGGCTGCCATTAGGCAGAGGCCTGCCAGCAGCTGGAGGGCCGTGATCCTTCCCTTCTGCTCAGCCTCGGTGAGACAGATCTGGAGCAGTGAGTCTAGTTTTGGGCTCCCCAGTGTCTGAGAGACATGGACGTACTGGAGAGACTCCAGCAAAGGGCCACAAGGATGAGGCGAGAGCTGGGACTGTCCAACCTGGAGAAGAGAAAGCTTAGGGAGGTTCTTCCCAACATGTATAAATATCTGATGTGGGGGCAGTACAGAAGATGGACCCCGTGGTGCCCAGTGACAGGACAAGAAGCAATAGGCACGAGTTGAAATGAATGAAATTCCATTTAAACATAGTAAAAAACCAAAACAAAACACTTTTCTACTGTCAGAGTGATTGAACCTAGGAGCAAGTTGTATTGAGAGGCTGTGGACTGTTCATCCTTGGAGATGGTCAGAACCTGGCTGGCTGCAGCCCCAGGCAGCCTGTTCTAGCTGACTCTGCTTTGAGCAGGAGCGTGTTGGACTAGACGATCTTCAAATCTTCCTTTCCCCAAGCTCAACTCTTAAATGATTTTTGCAAAATTGCTGCTGATTGTGACAGTCATAAATTTGGTTTAAACAAATAATCCATGCCTAGACCTGCTATCTTCATTCAGAAGTTCCAGTAAGTTTCTTTCTGTGTTTCCTTTAGGTGCTGGCTCCGTGCCCATGTCCTTCTCTGTGAAGTTTAATTCCTATCAGTACTCTTGCATGCATACAGAATTTTCCATTATTGAGTTAATGCATTCCTAAATGCTATTCTGCTGTTTATTTCCTAAAAATTCCTTCCTCCATGGTCGGTCTTGGCTTCCAAGTGAGTAAGCTTTTATAGCCTTTTGACGTGTTTATATTATCCTCTTTCATATTTGACCTTTCGCTTGTAAAGAGCTGGAGTGGAAATCCCAAACTCCAGACACACAAACACAAATTGACGTTTTCTGAACCTCTCATGCACAGCTCTTGCTTTGAAGAGTTTTTAGCTTTGCAAATGGAAAGGGTCCTGCACTGCTCTGCGCTGGGGTCTGAGTTTGTTACCTCCCTCAGCTGTCAGCCTCTAGTGTAGGTCAGACTCATCTTGACTCATGAGCAATTGCATCAGTAGTTGCAGTAATTGCACCGGTATGAAGGACTGTGTAGCTACAGGTTGTACTGGTTGTGTTGCTACTACAAGTGCTCCCTGAACTTGTTCATGGCTGAACTTTCACTGTTTAAACCCTGCCATTGGAAAAAGGTGTGATGTATTGAGTAAGGCTGTTTCTGAGCCACAGCCTGTTCACAGACATCAAGTAATGGGATGGGGTTGGGTGTGCTGGAGCTTTGCTCATTGTTCTTCAGCTGGGATTTTTGGTCAATATAGCTTTCAAAGTTGTGAGGGTTTTTTTAATGCACTTTAAAAGTTACGTATCATTGTAATTAAGTACCTGACCCCCAAATGTGGGCACAGTCAGGCCTCGGAATTAGCCTCTTCAACCCATGCATGTCAAATTGGTGACTGCCTAAAAGCACAGGTGAATGCAACTTGCTGGTCCTTGTGAAAACCAGCCAAGACAACTCAGGTACAGAACCATACCTTCCTATTTGCTCATTTTTTGTCAGCTCCAGGGAGGAAAAACATTTAAATAATGTGGAAAACTCTGATAGGAAGAGCCCCAATGGAGTCTGTAGCCTGTGACCATACAAAGTGGCTGTACAGGTGACCTGCGGCTGAGATTTTTAGCATACCCAGCTGAGGCCTTTCTCAGCTTTCTCAATCACAGGGTTGTCCCATTGAAATGATGTCGAAACAGTTGCACTGTTTGCAAAATGCTTGTTCTGTTTTGTGTTTCTGCAGAAAAACTGCAAGGGTGCCCCTGTGTTTTGCAGAGTGACACAGCTCAGTGTTTAAATGAGTCACGGCCTTCTGTCTTTACTGAATTGGAAGCTGCTTAGAGGAGGCTGGAATTTGACTTTTAAAATCCAGTCAAACATTAGCTGCTTTATTATTAAGCCTTATGACAGTATTAATACCAGCTTTAGACAAACTGCTCAAAGATTCAGAAGAAGTGCTGAAGAAGTGCACAAGCCCAACTTCTTCCTAGACATGGGCATCCTGTTCTATACATGCTGGGAAGGTTGTGTGCCCCTCTGGTTAAGGAAGCAACCTGAGAGATCCATTTTGTGAAAATCTCTGTTAGCAGTTGTTATCTCTGCTCACTATTTGTTTTTGCGGTATTGCACCAAAACAGAAACACCTGCAAGTACATTTAGCGCCCCTTTTGGGGCTTGACTGGAAATTATTCAGTTGCTCAGACTCGAAAACAGGTGGAGGTACTAAGTTTGGTGATTTCAGGTTGTTTACAGCTGCTGGGGGTGCAAAGGCCCAAGCTGACTGCAGGGGAACTGAAGGGGGTAGCACTCACCTGCCTTGCCAGGCTGTGAGAGTGGCTTGAGGATTTCCCAACCTTGTTACTGCCCGGTGTGTGTAACACAATTAATCCACGCAAGAGAGTACAGCAGAGGCAAGAGGGAGGGTGTCCTCATGCTGTTTTGCAACACTGCGCATTTGAAGTTCCTCAGCTGTGCTAAGAGGAAGTGGTTATTCGGTTTTGCTACCATTTCAGGAAGGATAAAGCTCCAGTAAACTTTCCCTGAGAGTCACCTGGAAACCACAGAAGTAAAAATTAATATTTGCCCACTGCCTGTCAAAGGAGATGCCACCAGGAGGAAACTTAAGACAAGGTGAGTGTAAACCTTGAGTTGAGGAGAAAGACAATACCAGTGCAATCCCCACCGCACAGGAGTTACCACGGGCAGCACATGCAATTTTTTTTTCTCCCCTAATGGTTATTCTTAGGAGTTGAAGACTTTGACATTTTGTAGGAGGGGGTGCGGTGCCATGCATACCGGTGTGTGTAGGTGCAACAAAACGAAGCCTCAAAACAGTTCACAAAATAAGTTGTCGCCCATTCTTTGGGTGACGGTGACGAGGTGGTTGTGCTCGTCAATTTTTTCCACTGCACATAGTGCCTCCCCAGGAGCTGACACCGTGCAGAGAGTTTAGGGGATTCCGTGTCTGGTTATCAAAGGATGGATCTTGTGTAGGAGGGGAAAGCCTGCCTGCACCCCACACTGACTCCTAGTCTTGGCCACAGAGATTCATCTAAAAAGATGACTTAGTGCCCATAACTGTCTCTAAAGCACCCTGGTCTAGTCCGTCGCTTTGCCTCGATGTCTCTTTCAAACAAATTCCACCTTGGTCCCCTTTCCAGACCCTCTCCATCAGTGGTCAGAGACCTCCCATCACACCACCAGCCACAATCTGTCCCCTGTATGTTTTGGAATATCTTTCTTGAGAGAAGACAGGTCCAGAAAAGGTGTAAAACCTAGCAGGTGCCACATGGGAAAGTGGTGACATTACCTCTGGAGATGAAGTGCCTTTTGATGACCACTCTTCTCTAAATACAAGAGGTACTTGAGAAAGCAAGAAGGGCAATCATATGGTGCTTTTGCAGCCAAGCTGTGTGTCCTGGTGATTAGAGGTACTCAACTGGGGTAGCCAGTGTCCCAGGCTCTGTGTCCTGCCCAAGAACTGTTTCTGTGCTTGAGTGTGATTGTAATAGGGTGGAAGCGGGCTCTGATGATCAGTAAGTGGACTGCTCAGGAGAGAGAGAGGGCCTGGGCTCCTCAGGCCAATTAAAAGCCATTACTTGTGGCTTTAAAGCTATTGTAGAGTCATGGAGGAGCTGTCAAAATTCTGCTTTATAAAAAAGCTAGAGGTGCAAGCTCAGAGCTTGCACCGTTCACCCTCTAATAAAGCCTAAAATCCCTCCTTTTTTTAGCACAAGGAGAAGCGTGTGCACCTGCATGTCTATTGCAAGCTGTACCCAAATTTCAAATTCCCTGCAAACCACTGCATTCCTCAGTCACTCACTGGTGATGCCATGTTATCTTCATCTATATCCCTTCAACCTCTCTTCAGAGGGTGCTTTTCATGGCTAATTTTAGGCCTGACCTTGCAATTACTGATACTGTGAGCTTCCTGTTTAAAGGCTGTTCTCAGGACAGCTTTGTAGTGATGAGGTTGGTCTCCTGGATTTCACTTCTCTTCCTACAGGCTGTAGCCACTGTTCTGTACGATCTTCACGTGCTCTGGCCTCTGACATCTCTTCCTCTCTCAACATGATCACCCAGTGAAGAGCATCCCAGACAAATGAATCCTGGTAACTTGGAGGCTCTTCTTTAAAGAGCCATGAAGAGCAGAAGACCACCATGGACCTCATTAATGAATTTTGCAATTGCAGTAAATGGAAAGACTTTTATATCTTCCTCCTCCTGCCATTGATGGGTGTAAGTTTTAACAACCTTTAGACCTCGTACTCTCTCCAGGCAGTTGCATTTGGTGTGATGCCTCTCCTCTGCAATGTGCAGTAGTGAAGCACAGACAGACTGACTTCCTGCACACCTTTGCTTTGTTGCTGGTGTGACAGGGGACATGTCCCTCCTTGTGAGATTCCTCTCATGTCCATTCACAGTTGGCTTCTCTTTGATCTTTAACTATAGGTACAACTTGTCCCTGTCAGGTGAAGGTTTGCTAGCCTTGTAGCAGAGGACCTGTGTTGCTGGAGAGCTGTCATTGTGAAGGAGACCTTCCCTACTGCTGTGTCCAGGTGGGGCTGCACCGACATACCCAAACATGGGGAAAGATGCCCAACTTAAAAACCTTTCCTGCGCCCACCACGCATGTGTCTAACAGATGCTGATTCAGTGTGTCCCAACTGCCTGGAAAATATGGTATGTTTTAGGAGTCATGCCATGTTGTAAGTAAGGAGGGGTCTGGAAGATGTGGGCTGCTGGTGGACTTCTGCCCAGCTCACCTCTCCGTGCTGCTGTTGCTCTTCTGGCTCTTTGCTCTGACTGTCCTGTTGTGATGTGTAAGGGGCAGAGGTGGGCTTCTGCAAAGTGCTCAAACCAAGTCTCAGATGCCACTGAGAATGGGAACTGCTCCAGCTCTCATTTTTTAGGGACTCTGCAGCAGGTCTGTTATGGGGCTTGCTCGGTGGCTCTGGCAGTGCAGAGCAGTCATTGCTCAAGGAGCAGTTCCTAAAGTGCACCTAGTAGGTACATTCCATGGGTGACAGATGTTCCTGCTGGTAAGGATCAACTACTGCTCCAATTTAGGGCTCAGATTAGGACTGGTGTTAGTGGAGGGCCAGCCAGGATCAAAGGAAGATCTCTTTTCCTCCAGAGATGTCTGGTTCCCGTCTGCCAGCTGTCATTGGGGGTGGCACATGGGAAAGCTCTGTCCTTCCACCTCTGGGAGGTAAGAACAGGCCTTGCAGAAGGTGGAGCAGGTGCTCAGTGCTGAGGGCAGAAGAGGAGCTTGAGAACCACTAACTTAGATCTGTGTCACTGAGGGTGAGTTCAGGTGGTGAGAGGAGGCGTAGGATGCTTTTTTAGGCTGTGCTCAGCTGTGGTCTGCGTGAGTCACTTTACATCCCACCAAGTCCCCCCTTTCTCTGTCCTGAGAGAGATGGAGACCCTGCTCTGTAGTGTGCTCTGAGAACCTGCCTCCTGATTTGCCCCAGACAGGAAAAACCCCAGGGCGTAGTGAGTGGGACTAGTCACAGCAGGGTTGCTCCCAGAGCTGGTACGTGTGCCCTGTGGCTGTCCTCTCAGCCCAGGGCCAGGTGGAGGGTGCAGGTGGCTGGCTTTCATGAGCTGCAGCTGGCCCAGCCCAGGGAGGGCTGCAGGGGCACAGCTGGAGAGAGACCACAGGTTGGCACCTTGTCCTCTGTGCCAGCAAAGCATTATTCCCTCAGTGTGGGCTCCTGTCTCAGCAGAGAAGGGAACCCCAGACATCACCCAAGTCCTGACTGCTGTGGAGCCAGACATTGAGCTGTGATACCCACTGTCCCATTCAGCCATGCCATTTTGAGCTGTGCAGGAGAAGGTCTGGGAGGTGGCTGGAGGAAGTCTGGCTGCAGGAGGAACCAAGAAGCTCCTCAAGGCATGGGGTGTGCTAGTGCTGGCCAAAGAGCTGTTGGGGCAGGCACCAGGCTTGCCTGGTAACACACATGCCCCTCCTGTAAAAGCTGCCTGTGATATTTGCGTGTAACCAAGAACGTGTCTGTTGGTGATTAAAAAAAAAAAAAAATAATCAAACAGTTTTTGTATGAAGACAGATTTGACATAGAGATTGGGTGAGAGCAGGATGGGGGAGGAGGGGAGAGAGGGTTGCAGTGGTGACAGGGAGGGGATGGAGGTGGATTTGCAAGCTCTGCAGAACTGGGTCCCACTACTCTTTCCTCCCTCCCACTCCTTGAGAAATCAGTGTGACAGCCTCAGGCCAGGTGAGTTCGTGTGACGCTGAGGAGGTGGGTGTCATCATGAGGAGCCAGAGCTGCCCTGCTTGTGGGTACTCGGCCCATCTGTCAACCAGGTCACCAGAAAGCACGCTGGAGGGTTGGCCCGAGGAAGGATGGTCAGGGGAACAAGTGTGGCTAAGTTGAGTACACACTTCAAATGGGGGTTTTTTATGCCTTGTAGAAATAAGCTGTTTTGTAACCCGCCATCTGGTTCAGTGCTGTTCTCAATGGAGCTCCATGTGCTATGGAAGTATCTCAAGCTCCTGAGGGAGGCTGTCAGATGCTATAGAGGCTACACATCCAGTGCATGTTGTGAGGAGTTCCTGCACCAACAGCTTCTTAGCAGTAAATGTAAAAAGAAGAGGAAAAAGTGGATGTATTAAGGAGAAAGGGGAAGAATGCAGTGAGCAGCAGCAGGAGTGGAGGCTGTGCTACTTGGGACAGTTGGTGCCTTTTAGGAGCCCCTGTTTCAGCAGTAGCTGCAGCACCTTGTAAACCCCTACTGGACCCTGCTGGAATTCTGATCCCCCCAGCTAGGAGAGCCCATGGCAGGGAAAGCTTCAGTGAGGGGGCTGGGCTGGGCTTTGCCCTTAGTGAGTTATTTGAGACATCAGGTGAGAAGGCAGGAGTGTTTAACCTGATACCCCACCCCTCTGCTGAGGTCCTGCTGGGTTGACTTAGTGCTTTGTAAGTATTTCTTATGCTATAGGTTTTTAGCTGAAGCCCCCAAGCTGATAGCTACTGGAGCATGGTACTAGGAAATATTACTACAGCATACTTTGAATTCACATAGATTTTGTAGAAAAATAATTTGAGACTTCCCTTTTTTAGAATGAGAAGCACTGCTGTTCTGAGTACGATGGTGTGGCATCTTGTTTGGAATTTCCCTTGCTTTCTATATATACACACGCAGCAAAGCCACAGGAAATGGAAGTTTAAAAAAAAAATACCATTAAGCATAGTTATCTGCTTCTTGAACAAATTTTATTCTTGTTATCAGTTTTATTATTAGTGAGCACTTAATCTTGAGGCATCATTTAAGGCTTGTTTTAAAAGATGTGATGTCTTAAATCATTGGAGGGGAAAGCAGACGTTGCCTTAAAAGTTGCAGAAGATTTGAGATGCTTTTTAGGCTCTATACTGCCCATGCTACAGAAGACAACATTGTTGTTGAGCTTCTTTCCCTTGGGGCTTTTGGGGTAAGGACCAGCATCTGAGGCTTCTCCCAGTTGTATTTTCTGAGACTCAGTGAGTCAGTCTTGCCTACAGCTGCTGTCGTGATGGTGTGCTGAGGGCCTACTTCTGCATGGCAACCAGCAGAGTTATTAGTAAACAGCATTTACCTTAAAATCGCGAGCAAAATAGGTTTTAATTAGGTCCAGAAAAAATGAGAACCAGCTTGCCAGCACTTGGGAGGACAAACCTGGTCTGAAAACCTCATTGGTGGTGAGAAAGCTGCGTGGGGACTCTGAGCTTGTCCTGGGTCTGGTTTGGAGAGCAACACTGAGGGAAGGTAATTTAATGAGGGGGGAATTTTAGGAGAAGGGATGGACTAATCATGAATGTAATTGGACAATACATCTTGGCAGCTCTTAATATGTTAAGACATATTGCCACAAGTCCCAGAAGAGACAGTTATCCTGCCTCCTGCCAGCCTCACTGGACCTACAGGGGTACCTCTGTCCTCCAGTACTGGCATGCCTCTCCAGTGCAGGCACTGCTCACCAGCAAGGAAAGATTTACAGAAGCTTAAAGGGGTGTTAACTTTGCCTGATAAGAGGGTTCAGTTATTTTGGATGCCTTTTGTTGCCACTAACAGCAAATAAGGAACCGAGTCCCATACAGTCACGGAGTTTTTCTGTGTGGTTTCAAGAGTGTGTCTCTTGTTTGAGGACTTCTTGCTGCAGTTTTACAGATGATGTGTGTTTCAGTGAACAAGTGTGGTACAAATGGATAATGAAAGTTCATAAAGTTTATGCTACTGAAGTTCCTTTGATCTTATGCAGTTACTTTCTTACTCATACACCTTCTTTGCTTTTTTGGGGAAAGGAGTTGGGTTTCTTTTGCCGTGCAACCAAACAAGACATGCAATACTTGGACAGCCATCCAAGTAGGGGAGAAAACCATTCTGAGGCCAGAAGGAGCTTTCCTTTTCAAGGGTTCAAAAAACGCTGGGAACTCCTGGTGGCTTTCACTTCAGTGTTGGGGCAGTGGAGCTGACAGGTTTTATGCATTCTGGTCTACGAGTTGAGGAACCTGAATGGTGAATGTAGGCGGTGGCGGCGATTGCCTGGGGTGCCTGGATGTGTGTGCTGTGCCTGGTGAAGAGAGGGCAAGTAAAGGTGGTACGCTGTTTCTTCAAGAGATCTACCAGTGACTTCAGCATAAAAGTAAAAGCATTGTTTTCATAGGAGGAATTGTTTACACCCAATAATCTGAATCAACCATTTGCATGTAAGACACTGGTGATTCTTGACAGTGTGTGTAGCTGGTTTCTTGGTTAAGCCAAAGCATGAAAGAAAGAAGTAGGGCTTTTTACCACCTGGAAAAAAAACTCAGTAGGAAATGGTAAAATAAAATAGCTCTGAAGTGAAGTATTTTTATGCAGAAAACCAGATCTGTCCTAGATTTTTGCTGCGGGTATTCAAATTCCAGTCATTTATTGCACAGCTTTAGGTGGTACCTGTAATCTGTGTTTGATCTGTAACTTCATCTGTTGGTGTCTGTTGGTCTGGTGTGGTCCTCTATGGAGATACATCCAGCTTCCTAGCACTGAAGTGCTTTTCTTTCCCAGGATTTGGACTCTAACCTCTGCTTTGACAAGGGGACTAATTAACGGGTCTTAAAATGACAAGAATAGGTGCTATTAATTTCTGTGTACTGCAGGTTCTCGTATCTAATCCTTGCCTCTATTTCTAATAGTTCTAGGTCAGTCTGTCCAACTATACCCACAGGGATTAACATGGGTGGAAATCTATAGCAGACTTGAGCTTCTGACTGATGTATATTAAAGCAGTGATCATCTCAAATGCAGTAAAAAATCAATGCACTGCCAAGATCTAACTTACTTCAGTGCTGTGGTTTGTCTGTGACTATCTTGTAATGTGAATCCCTAAAAAAGGTCCATATTCTGCTCTGTCAATCACTGGCACTATAGTATTGGTGTACATCGAAGCTGTAAACAAGGCTTGCCTAATGAGAACAGTCAGAAAAAGTAAAGATTAGCTAATGCCACAGGAAGTTTAATCATATGTTTCTCAGCCTGCATTCTGTGGGCTGCATCTGATCTCTGACCTTAAAAGGTGATGTATAAAATGGTCACTAAAAGAAAAAAGTAACAAAATAAAAATCTCTGTTTGTGTGTGTTGGGAAAAACAAGCTAGTAATCAATCACAGGTTTGCAATCAGTTTAAGATTAGATAAACAAGAACTGTTGCACCTGCCCACTGCATGCAATGGCCTGTGCATCTTTTTTGGTAAAATGCCACCTAAGGCAACACTGGCATAAACCATCATCTTCCAGGATCATGACAAGGAAATATCAAGGAAAATACCCACAATCCTCCTAAAGTGTAGTAATGGGAAGGAAGCAAAGCAGAAGGCAAGAGCGTTGTTATACAAAGTAAGCTTTCTTTAATTACTGAAAGGTCCCGGTTGTACTAAGCCTTTATACTTTGTATCCCATTCTTAACTCCAGCTCTGGCTGGAAAAACCTGTGGCCCTGTTACATTTGTACACCTTCTGGTACTTCTTCTCAAAGCAATTCCCTGCTATTTGTTGAAGTTATCTCCAGTGTAGATAGGATAAGAAGAAATTTAAGCTTGCATTGGTGTCGTCACATCTGTGCGGCAGGGTAGGGCATTAAATGTGTTCTTGTGCATCTGAAAGGTCGTTCCTCCTCTCATAAGTGAGGAGTGATTTTTCAACATACTTGAAAATAGTCTGAGACCCTGGTTATCACTGAAGTAATGAAATAACTCACATCTGAAACCATGACATTTAGTTAGCCCTTAGTATAGTTACTGGGACTATTTCACATTTAAATACTTACACTGAAAGAGAGATTTTTGACCACTTTACCAATGTAGTAAAGCAACTGCACAATCACTTTTATTATAAAAATAATCCTTAGGTAAAATAGGAATACAATCAATAATTACACAAATACACGTTTACAAATGTGTAAAATAATTACTTATGGCACAGAAAAAATAAATATCCCTGTACATTGTTTCTGTGCAAAAAGACAAGCTAGTTTTAGTCAATAACCAGCCCTTTCATGTTTTCTTCACTTTTGCTGATTTCAGTTGAACGCTAGGATTTTCAGATGAGATGTCTGAAAGTTCAGCCAAGAAACTACTTTCATTTTTAATCCAGATAAAGCGCAGTAAGGTTTTTCCTATTCTCTGCTAAAGTGCTCCTTCCCCATTCTGCAGCCTACATTTTTGGAAGAGGAGGAAAATTTCAAGTTCAGTTATTTTTTTCCCCAAGTCTTCAGTCTGCTGTCAAGAATTAGACTCAAATAGGAGTCAAGCTGCACTCTGACGCTAACTACCACCCTAAGTTTCAGTTTAGTTTGTAGTAGAATTTGCATTATTCTTGCCTTCCCCGTAGTTGTCAGAAATGATTCTTCGTAAAAACACTTTGCTTTATCTTGAAGTCTTTCACACAGTCCCAAGAGCAGGAGAAATCAAGTAAGAGGTAGATATTGTTCGTGCTCCCAATTCCTAAGAGCTGTCCATTTGAATTGCTGTGGTTTAGGACTGTAGGAGATATGCACAAAGTTTTACTGTCTTTAAAGTAGTGATCGACTTACAAGCCTTACATAACGCGGTCACTGACAACATTCAGCAACATGCTTGAGGAATTCATCACTGAGTTCATCACTGAAAAACCTCATACAATGAGGGCATCTGAGTTCACCCTGTGCCCTGCCTTCAGATCCTGAGTTTCCATTGTCCACAGGGGGAGAGGCTTGTTCAGACTGTGAAGATGTTCTTCTCGTGCCTGTTTGGCCTGGACTATTGCCTCGTAGATGTTCAACGTTTGTCTGTACGTACATATGATTTTGGTTACCAGTGTGAACTCTGAAGTGACTACCTGTGTCTCTTGAGTCCTAGAAAGATAAAAAGAAGTTCTTGAAAAAGATGCAGTAAAAAGATATTCTTTAACAGAATATTTTATCACATTTATCTGAAACACAAGTTTTCTGATAAAAACATAAGCAGTAAATAAATTACGCATCGGTTTTTGAATTTTATTAATATAATTTTCAAGAAAGCTTGCAGAAAAGACAGAATATAGTCAGTATGCTACTTTAAAGATGCCATTGTTACAAGAGTTCTGGCTTCTCTTCCTTCTAAGATTTCATGTTGATCCAAAACAGAAGGAAAATAGACTGAATGGGGCGATCACATGTGTATTGGAAAGAATCTCCACTAGAAATTACTATGAAACAATATAAGTTTTTGATAGCTGTATGGTTTTACAAGTAGTAAGATTTTTTCAAATATATTTAAAAGTATATTTTAGTCCTGAATCCTGTTGACATTCTTCAATTGAAAAAGTAGCACCTTGCTTTCTTACCTGTCTTCTTGCTAGCTGGTGCTGCAGACACGCAACTTCCGCCTGAAGCTCTTGTATTTTACTCTGTGCTCGTTCTCTGTCTGATCTCTCAGACTTGAAATCATCTTTATAAACTAGGACCTGAAAAAGAATTACTATTATGTTAATATTTTACAAATTAGAATACTGTCAGGTTAGATTAAAAAGTTGAGGCTGTGATCCCTTTGTTTATAAATACTTGTTCCCAGAATCTCAATATTATCTTCTGTATCATATCTGTACTTTAAAGGTATTTGTATTTCTTTTTCAGATTTTTTGTATCTTGTATTAAAACCAGCAGAACTGCAGGCAGTTAAGCAGTGAGTTTCCTTTAAATCTGTGTTAACTATCAGTGTAGCCAAATGTGGCAAAGGTCAAAAGAAATACTTTCATTTTTTCCCTCTTGGAAAAGTAGTCTGGAGAGAAACTAAGAGTTCCCATCTCTAGGAAGAAGAAACTTAATCACCTGTTCTTCCAGCATTTGTATGCGCTCATTATCTCCTTCACTAGCCTTCTTCACATCTTCTAATTCTCTCTTTATTTTTATGCATTCATTCATTTTTTCTTCCAGTAGCTTGTTTAACCGGAAGATCTCCTTGTGCATCATGTCAGAATTGGTTTGTGCTGAAGTTACTCCGTGCTGCTGCTCCAGCTGTGACTTCATCTCTTTCAGCTGCAAGTGGAGTCGCTTCACATACTCATCCCTACTCGCATCATATTTCTGCCATTTGGCATTTAAGTCTTCCACCTGAAAGATTACCCAGGAGAGTCATGAAGCACATGAAGACACAAACATGAAGACAAAAACTTATAAGCTTTTGTAGACTGTCTATATGTGCAGGAGCAAAATTCTCTAAAATATAATACAATCTGCTGAGTGTGGATAAGCCACTTTACAGGAGAGCCGAAGATTATTGTGCTATAAGCCAGGCTCTTCACGGGCAGCCCTTCCCATTTACCAATCCGTAGGGACAGTGCTAAACAATATGGAATGTGAGGGGTTGGCGGTCACCCTGAGCCTAGTGCCATTCTCCTGGGGTGGAATATAGATGTGCAGAAGTAACAGCAGAACAATTTTCTTCTGCAGAGTATTTCTAACAACAAAACCCCAATACATTAAAAATAACGTACTAAATTGTTTGTAGCTAAGGGAGCAAAGCCTGTGTGCCATGTTGAAACAACTCGAAAAGAATTTGTCACATTAAACTGCCTTTTAACTAGATTAACCAGGCCTTAGCTGTTCCAAATTTACTGTAATTCAAAACAATCACATCTTAATCTTGTACAGAATGAAAGTACTCACGTGAGCTACTTTTTGTTTTAACATCCTGTTTTCATCTTGTAGGTTGCAGACAAGAGCTTGAAGTGAAGTTTCATTGTCTAAAAGCTATAATTTTCAGATAAAAAGAAGTGTTAGTTTAAAATAAAAGTCCAAAATACTACTTAGCTATACTGCTAAACTGGAAGTAATTTTTTTTTTAATGCCTCTAAAACTATTTGCTATCAGTGAAACATACATACATCAAGGTCTACTTAATTCTATATAGTATTTTTCTAAATGCTAATAGTATAGCCTACAGCTTTTATTAGTAATAAGCAGGGCAAAAATGTACTCAGGTTAAAATGCCTTGGTATTGCTTTTAAATAGATCTGTGTGGTGTCATAAAACCATATCTGTCTTACCAAATTCTGAGCCTACTAAAGGTAAGAAGAACAATATCATACATTTTATATGCATGAGGGTCTACACTGATAACAATGGAGCTTAACAATGTACACAAACTCCTTGGAAACTACTTGTTTGGAGTTGGGGAATGCATGACAAAGACACAGATATGCCTTCATCTTGCTTTGTTATTACTGTCAATTTTGGCCAGTACTAGGAAGAAATTACAGAGGGGAAAAAAAAACCTGCTTGCTAAATAATTGACTAAAATGATACCTCTTTTTTACAGTTGTGACATCTGCTTAAAAAAACCCCGGTGTACATGAGTAATATAGAACACTTTTGTACAAAATTCCCTAGAATCAGCTACTAATTGCATCTGAAATTTCTCTTCTTCAACAGGGAAGTCCCCACTGTACAAGGTTAGCTACTTATTACATATATCAAAGTCAATCAAGTTTCCTGTCTGTCAAGTACACGTAAAATATGATAATGCTAAATGCTTCAAGTCCCTTAAGTCCTTTTTTCTTCTGTCTTGTCAGCCTCCAACTACTTCTTACAGGTAACTTTTTAACATGAATTAGTTTTCTTTGGAAACGCTGCCGGGATGCTTTAAGGGGTAGAAGTGAGCATGTGTAGAGTTTACCATAAAAGCACAGACGAGTGGTCACATGAAACACAGCATTACCGCTACGCAGCAGTCAGAACACGAGAGAGAGTTACTCTTTTTTTGTGAGAATTAGCTGTGGTGTCCTACTCAATACTCTGACCTGTTAGTGGAGGCAGCGCCTCTAATATTAATTTCCTTATGATATTATCATGAATTGCCCAAAGACTCTGACCTGTCATAACTTCTGGAACAACACGATCTACCCCTGCCCTGCGCTGAAAAGCTTCCGCTGAGGTGAAGGTGAGGCAAAGCCCCACAGCCATTAGCAAAGTATGCCAAAATCCAGGTGTTTCTTTCTGCCCCTCAGCAGCGTTTCTGCTACTTTCCTATCATAAAGCAATTTTTCTAAACATCCCCACTGGAGAGAAACACTGCCTTGCACTGGGGGGGTTAAGGGGGAATCCCAGAGGGAAGGAAAAAAAAAAAAAGAAAGAGTAAGACACCTTGACTCATTCTTCCCAAACCAACCTTCTGTAGGTCTGCGCTATGTGTGCAAAGCCAGATCCTTGTCTGAGGAGACCACGTGCCATAAAGTTCTTAATATAAATACTACTTTAAAATAGCTCTGCTTTGTTTTGTGATTTAGATACTTAAAAAAGTAATAAGGAGATAGCACCTTCAAAAAAGCACAGCACCATCTAGTGATGCAGAGCAGCATGCTGCGGTAGAAAGCAGGTACTGTCTCCTGTATATGCAGGATCTGATGATAAGTGAGGTGGCCAAAATGCAAGTGATTTAGGACAGAAGCAGTTGTCAATTTTTAGTACTCAGAATTGCTTAGAGCTTTTCACTCTACATGAAATTATTTAAAGGGACTTTTCTCACCACTCCCCAGTCACAACTATCATATTGTAATTAACACCTCAGGAGCGAATAAGACTTTAAAGAAACATAGTAGCAGTAAGAATACCTGATTAGATCTTTCAGTAGGTGTCTGGTCATCTGAATTCCCCTTCTCTTTTCTTTGCTTCTCTTCTAGACATTTTGCCAGATGTTGACACATTTCTGCTGTGGATGCTAATTTGCGTTGAAGTTGGTGAGTTTCATCAGTCAGTGAACGGCACAAAACATCGCTGGTGGCCTGAGCCTTCTCTCTTTCTGCCAAGCTCTTCTGAAGTCGTAAGATTTCTCTCTCCTTTTCATATGGAGGCTGATTTATCATTTGCTGTATCTCTCCGTTTTTCTCTTCTAGTTGCTGATTCAACCTCTGTACTTCCTAAACATAAGGGGGAGGGGAAGTTACTTAAAAGCAAAGTGAACTCAAAAGCCAAAATATGTCTAAGATTGAATTCTATATTGCAGTAATTCCATATTGCTCCTATACTCACTGCCAAGTGCTTTAAAAGTAAAATAAATCCAATTCATTTTTATATAATCACTCAACTGTGGAACTGACAGATCAGTAAACCAAAATCAAGAACTGCTTGGACAGTTATACAAGCACTTCCTAGTCAGTCAAATGAAGAAATCACAAGCAAAGATTCAGTAAAATTTTATGAAAAGATACACAGCACCAACAAACCAAAGATGGAACTTAGAAGAAACAAATTTAAAAGGGATAATTATGGAGACTGAGAAATGCTTGCTGGTCCTGCATACTGAATTACCAGACAGCAGAGATTTTCCTCCCCCAAAAAAAAAAAAAAGGAGGAACTGGAAAGTCATCTTATCAAAAATAAGTGTATTCGTTGCCTGGCACTGTCACAAGGACAAAGCAGAGGGAGCACACACAGCAACCTTCCCACTTGGGAAAGGATGAGTGGCAAGGACAAGCAAACAAAAAATGAACTCTGTGTGGCGGCAATGACTCTGTTTTGGCCATAGCTGACTCTCCACAGTATGTAAGGGCATCCGACACACTCCTAGGAGACAACTGTGTATCTTGTTGTGCATGTTCTTGTTGAATTACTCTGTGCTCTGTGGGATCATCTGCACTGCATTAAGTTAATTTCTCTGCAGGTGTTTTGAGAAGGAAGAAGTTTGCTTGCTTACTGGTGTAAACCACCCTATGGTACCATGTATCTGAAGTACACCAGTCCTGACTTCATCAAAAACATTGAGCTTGTGCTCAATATCCTCAAAAAGTAGAGGATGCTGGTAACAGAAACCTCTGCAGCACTGCTCCTCCAGAATCAGTGATGCCCTGGATGCCAGCATAGACCATGAGACAGGTACAAGCTTGACTCTACCCTTCCAGTTCTTTGGGAGTATTAATGGAGCTGTAAATCACAGTGAGTGCTCTTCTTTGCCAGCATGTAGGCCTCTGACTTCACAAAGTGTCTTTTTTTTGCTGTTGTTTTAAGTGACAATGATTCCAGTGTTTCTGATTGGGCATAAAATATTTATGTCTAAAAAGAATAAAATTAATATCTAACTCATAGAAATAGCACTTGTTCTCATTACTGACGTTTAAATTCTTTACTGTCATGCTAAATTTCCCCTTTGCTGTAGATTAAAGACATTCAGCATCAGACTTCAAAATATATTCAGATACCATAGGTTTGTCATCTGTTTGCAAAGTGTCAGTAAGATCATCTCTTATTACCAATTTCCAAACTTGAACTTATTTAAATGTATTTTAGGTGAGTGTCATACATGGAAAATGTTTTGTATAAGCATTAGGTCAAGAGAATACTTATGACAAAAATACTTCTTTCAATTTTAAGTACCGCTTCTCGGTTTGGAAATTCCTTTATGCAGCTTCATATAGAAACAAATGTTTTAAAATTCTTCAAGTATTTCAGGCTGAACAAGGGAAAGTCTTAATGACACTAACAAAAACAGCACTTGTGGTGAACGGGACTTCTCTTTCCGTCATAAAAGATACCCATTTCCCTTATCTATCACCTCAGAATTCAGACTTGCCTGTTACTTCTCCAAGTATTAACGTGCTGCCTTAACATCAATAGAAAATACATTTTCAAGTGCACCTAAAACCAAAACCAAACTGAACTTTAAAAGTGGTGGCATCAGTTGCTTATCTTTCAGAACAAAGCTGCCGCATCTGGTAAAGAAGGAGGGTCTTCAGTAAGTAATAGGAAACTTCCAAATTTAGGGGGTTTTACTGTTTCTCCTTGTGGAAATAGTTGCACAAAGACTTACAACGCCCCGCTAAGTCTTTGTTTCGGGCTTTTATGGTTTAGCTTCCTGAACCGGAGGCCGTGGGAACTACCATTGGCTACAGAGTTGCTCTGGGCAGAGTCCAACTCCGGGCACACAGCCCTAAAGCAGGACCTGTCAAACGCGCCGGGGTGGCGTGGCGTGGCGGGGATCAAGGCACTTGCTCTCCCGTCCGGGCTCTGCCACCGCCAGCCTGCTGTGCCACCCCGGGCGAGTCACTTCAACCCAGCTGTCGCCCGCTCTGTTTCCATAGAGGCGAGCGGGCAGCCTGAACGCCAAACGTCTGCAGTCTCCAGTCAAGAAAACCACCGCTGGGCTTACTAAGCTTAAATTACTCCTTTTTTGTTGTTGTCGTTTTCCCCTAGAGAGGAGCGGGGGAGCGCAGCTCCCGGGCTGGATGCCGCTGCCCGCGGGTACACACGCACCCCCCACCCTACCCCTCTCCGGCCCGGGGAGGCGAGGGGTTTTTACCTGGCTGAGAGCTTCCATCTTCTTCTCCGAGAGTCGCTGGCTGTCCCTCAGCTGCTCCCTGGCCTGCCCCAGCTGCTCCAGCAGGCTCTCCACCAGCGAGCGGGCCGGCTCCGCGCCCGCCGCCCCCGCCTCGCCCCCCGCCGGCTGCTGGCGGGCCAGGCCGCTCCGCAGCTCCCGGATGGTGGCCTCCTTGGCGGCCAGCTGCAGCTGGAGGTGCTTCAGCTGCTGGGCGGACTCGTGGTACAAGGCGCAGAGCGCGTTGTAGCGGGGCACTTTGTTCTTCAGGCTCCGGTTCTCCCGGTGCAGCTTCTCCAGCGTCTCCTCCACCTGCCTGA